>JAKSZP010010240.1:0-13492 GCA_022478985.1 Massospora cicadina | reverse complement strand
GCTTAATAACTTTTCTTTCTCGTTGCAAACACTTTTGCAACCCATTCAATTCAAGACTAAATCTAGTTTGATAGTCTCATAGAGGGGATTAGTATGCACCCATGTCTGGGAGCAGTTGGGCAAGCAAGGCAAGAGGAGCAGGCGGAAGGCCCGCGGCCTCTAACATTCGAAAACGCCCCAGAGAATCTGGGAGAATAGAAAAGAATCTAAAAAACTGGCGGTCACAATTTCCCCGGAGATACTCGCGTGGCAAGCACGATGCAACCAGTACATCAATACGCCACATTCCCAGCCACTTTCGTCGGTGGAATTTGGAGTCCGTGTGTATCTGGACATCCAAAAAATGGCCCTATGGGAAAAATTTTGTGAAGATGTACACAAAATTTTCCTGACCGCGGTGTACATTGCACCTCACTCCATGTCATGCGGTTGGCTGGACCTAGGTTTTGAAAGCAAAATAGCAGCAGATGAGGCTGCAGCGGTGTGAGTAGTGGTTGACCTCCCCAAAGGGCAACAGGTCATCGAAACTAAATGCACCAGATGGACAAAATCAAACCAAATTTTCCTCACGTTTGACTTTTTGCCTACTACGGTAAAATGTGACATTTTGGAGCAACACCTGAAAGATGGTCTCGCCATATATGGCGAAATACAATCTTTCGAAATGCAATGTTTCACGCTGATGCCACACCTGTGCACTGGCAAAGCCATTGCAGTTCTGACCCCAACTGAGGAGATCGCAAAGGACCTAACCCAGATCCCACACTCCACCTTTATTGACATCGAAGGGCACACCACCCACCCATTCTGGGTAACCGTGGACAGCGCGCCCCCCATTTGCACCCACTGTGATGCGAGGGGCCATAAGGCACATGCGTGCCCCATTAAAGAGGGCGTTACATTCCAAGAGCACCCCTTGGCGGCCATGGCCAGTGGAGAGGCGCACTATGAACCAACCGCAAGCACCAAAGAGGCTTTCCCATGGGGAGCACAAGGCTGCTACCTATTGGTAAAGCCCATCTCCCCGCAGGAGTGGAAGAAGGCCAAGCAGGCCCATAGGACTGCGGCCAAGGAAGCGGCCAAGGTCACCACCACCATCCCACACTCACAACGCCAGGAGGACATGGAGACTTTTGTGGCGGAAGCAACTTGGGAATCCATCACCCAATCAGATTGGGAGGCCCAAGCTGAATGGGCCACTCAATCTGAGGATCCAATGGGAGATTTGATCTCACCAATTGCTGCACCCAAGCCCCAGTTGAAACCGACTTGGGAACTATCCCAACTGAAAAAAAAAATTTTGCCCCACTCAACGGTGCACCGAACTTATCCGCACCACAAAAAATTTGTCCGACATCGGGAAAACAAAAAGCGAAGGCCAAAGCCAACGCAACTCTTTCTGCAAAAATTAACAAAAACCCTGATAGCGTTGCTGCTAATACCCGCGCTGCTGTGAAAGCCCGTGGGGACCTGGAAGAGGCTGGTGGGCCAGGGGGCCCACCCCCTCGCACCTAAGGTACAATGGGGGAAACCTTCACTCTAAGGACGCTGAATATCGCCAGACTCAAGGCCTTCCTGTCCCGGGCTAGGAAACTGAGGTTTTTACAAAATAATTTACCCGTGGATATCCTGGCCATCCAGGAAACCCACTGTCCACGAGGTTCCGAGGATGCTTGGAAAACAATGCTCCTACCATCCCTATCCTTTTGGTCAAAGCACTGTGGGGTGCTAATTCAGAAAAACAATTTTTTCAAATTTACATCTTCAGAAACATTCCTAAATGACTGAGTGCTCGTTGTCACCTTCTCATGGGCTGATGTTGCACACACAATCGTCAACATTTATGCCCCAAACGGTGCACAAGAGCGTCGGGAATTTTTCTCATTGGTCAAATCCCTCCCGCTACCCCCCAATTCTTTCCTAATTGGCGACATGAACTGTTGGCTAACCTCACCAACAGACCGGTGGCCGCCCTCACCCCACACCCCACAGGGTCACGTAGAACTACGCGTTCTAAAAGCCACCCTTGGGTTAATGGATGCGCTGCCATGACATGCCCCACTGCTCAAAAACATGACGTGTCCCCACATCCACAACGGCCAATTAAGGTCCATGACCCGCATTGACCTTATTCTAGCGCCGGCGAAATTCCAACCCCACATCTCTCACTTCAAAACAACAAAAATGGAATTCTCTGACCACCAACTGGTCTCAATAACATACCACTTACTTGTCACAGTTGCAAAGGCCCCACATTGGTGCAAAATCCACCCCCAGAGCTTGCGTCACCAGGATTTTCCACGTGGGTGGAAGAGGCAACTTTGGCAAAATCGTTTGTTGCACCGTTTTGCGCGGACCCCATTTCCACATGGGCAACTTTCAAAAAAGACACCATCCGCCACTATCGCCATCTCTCATCCAGACGCTCACGAGCCACATCGGCGGTTATATCGTGCACGCTGGCAGAATTGGCCCACTTGGAGTCCAACATTCCAGCTTCAGGATATAGTTCTGCATGGGGCCAGAAGTGGGCGGAGGCAGCAGCCCACCTCAACGCACTTGAAAGGCAACACAAACATCAGGTTTGTGTCCAATACAGGGCCACACGCATCACTAAAGGCGACAAGTGCACCGCATACTTCTTCAAAAAAATTTTTGCACCACGCCAGAGCGTGGCCTGCACACAGGTGCAAAGATCAGATAATTCTATCATGGACACACTGGCCGAAGTGGCAATTGAAATGCAAAGATATTACTCCAAGTTATACCGAGCTGAACCAATTCATCCAGCTGAAATGGCAGAATTTATCGACAGAGCTCATATCCGCACCATTTTCTGATACCCAGAAATAATGAATTTAATTACTCCAAACGAATTATGGACAGCCATTCGCGGTGCGCCAAACCGAAAATGCCCAGGCCCAGATGGCATTCCATATGAGTTCTACAAAAAATATTTTAAATACATATCCCCATTGCTGCTAGCCTCACTCAACCAAAGCCTGTTGGAAACGCGCCTCCTACCAGGAGGACATGAGGCTTTTACAGTCACACTCTTCAAGAAAGGGGATAGGCTAGACTTAGCCAACTGGCGCCCCATTTCTCTAACAAACACAGACACCAAAATTATAACAAAATCATGGCTAACCGTTTAGGGACTGTAGCATCTGCCACCATCTCTCCAGAACAATTCGGTTTCATCCCCAGAAGGTCGATTTGGGATAACGTGCACTCTGTGGCTAATGTGTGTCAGTCCACAGCCTCTGGGGCACTTGTATTCTTGGACCAACAAAAGGCCTATGATAGATTAAACTGGGAATACCTTAGGGCCTGCCTACAACAATTCCGCCTACCTCCCCGCTTCATTAACTGGGTGATGCTGCTCACGGAATCTGCAACAATGGCTGTGCGCGGCCCAGGTTTCCTAACGGAAGTAGTCCATCCTCAAAGGGGCCTGCGACAAGGGGACCCCCTGAGCCCACTCTTATACAACTTCAGCCTTGACCCACTACTGCGAAATGTGAATGCCCAACTCACTGGGGTCCATGTTCCAGGCCAAACCTTAGTCAAGATGATGGCATTTGCAGATGATTGCGTGGTGGGGGTGTCTAATAACAAAGATGCACGTGCGCTTGAAGCCCTCATCCGGGAATATTCCCAGGTAAGCAACGCGGCACTGAACGCCTCCAAAACCGAAATCATCCTCCTTGGTCGGTTTCAGAACTGCTGGGCCCCATCAAGTAGTTCCCAACCCAGCCCAGCTGCTCGCCCAAGTCCACGCCTTACTAACTCAAAACACACCGCTCCACTGGTGCTCCCCTTGTGCCGCGACCTACCATAGGACTGGTAAGCCATCTGGGCGTGTGGTTGGAGGCAGGAGGATACGCGTCAGCAGTAATGGAGGGCCATATACTGGACAACGTGACGAAGCGAATCGCCTCTCTCAGAGCCCACCCTACTACCCTCACTGGCAGGGTTGTTCTTGCCAACTCTATGCTCCTATCCAAAGTCTGGTTTAAAGCCCACGCCATCCCCTTCTCCCCAAGCTTCTTCAAATCCCTGTATGCTTTGCTACAAGGTTGGCTTTGGTCAGGCCGCCCTCCACCAGTACGGCTAGAGGTCATGTTTGGCCCTCATCAGCATGGTGGCATGGGCCTACTTGACTTCAAAGCCCATGCCGCCAAGATCCTAGGCACCTGGATTGCGGCCGTCACTGCTCCTACACTCCCATCCCAACACTGGTCCCGCGCGGCCCGCTTCAACTTCTCCTGAGCCTTGGGCCTCAACAATCCATCAAACCCCCACTCCCTGATGAAATACCTCGCATCACACACATCAGCCACAGGTCCTCACGGGACCAAAACCCACTACAAACGAATCCTACTCTCCATGCGAAGCGCAGAGTGGAGAATTCGTATTAGTGGACATACAACCCGAAGAGGCCGCCCCTCTCCTCAGTTCACACAAGAGGTACAGGGGCTACCCATCCATGATGGCGTGATCCCCATTCGACCCCAAGTCTTATCCAGGGTGGACTACCTGGACATGATGGACATCCCTTATTCCACTGAGACCCAAAAGACTATCTGGAAATACGCACAACATCCTCTGTTGCAGCCTCAAGTCCATTCCCATGTGTGGCGCTGCCTGAGGCGGGTGTATCGTACAGCTGAGCGCTCTAATGCTTAACACTCATCCTGTGTCGTGTGTGGCCAGTATGGAACGCTGTTTCACCGCCTGGAGAAGTGCCCCACCTCTAAAGTAATATGGCGCGAAGTCCAACGTCTGCTAGGCCAGGATCAAACGCATCCTTTCAGTCTGTCAAGAGATATGTTTGCTTCATCAATGGCCTCCCCCCTCCCACCCTCCCTTTGTGCTCTGGTGGTTGCAATCGCCATGTGGACTATCCACACGATTGTCTTGGATGCCATCGCCGGATCCATCCCCACCCTCCCTGAAGCTGTCCACAGATTCCGGTCTCATTTGGTGGATCACTTTCAAGCGTGGATGTTTGGATATATCCCACCACGTCGCTGGCAGCTGGTCTCCTCCTGGTTCCCAGTCTGGTTCATCAAATCAGACCCCTTCCTCCACACGTGCTCAATAGTGGCTACGCCCCCTACACACGTTCCCTCCCCCTTCCCATAAGTGGCGTTCCCGCTGGCAACAATAGATAGCATCGCTTCTCTGGGGTGCCTCACCTGGTACTGAGTTTTGTCTCGTCTGAGTTATATTCGGAAGTGTCCATCCCATGGTCGGCCTTCCCCGCAATGAATTTAAATTTAAATTTAAAGTTATAAGCTTAATTATAAAAGTTTTTTCACATAACATCACTTTCAAGAGTTTTTTGAAAAACAGTTGATTTTCCATTGCCACTCCACTGCACCAATTTTCCAATTTATGTCCTTAGATCCACCACCTGCTGCCCCAGTGTGGTGCAGCTGTGCTCCACCAGCTAGCATTTACCACCCATCAGGCAAACATGTGTGTACTGGCTCATCCAGTCTGCCAAATACAAATGGCAATTTTTCCTCTAAGAGACTTAATACTACACCCTGCACAAGTTGACCAAACCTGCCCCCACCCCTAGCCCTACCTCAATCCATTATCTACTTTTTCCTCCACGTCAAGTACAGAAGTCTCTTCCTGTATACCAACAAAGTGATTTTTGAGCTGGCAACGGCCACCTTCACACCTGCAGGATTTATTGACTTCCACCCTTACAAGGGCTATTTTGATTTTGGATTCAACAATGAAGGGGATGTGGATGCAGCAGCAACAATGCCTTAATATACAAAAAAATTAAACCTGGTAGTCATGGGACTACCAGTAGACATGGAATCATGGACAGACTTGTGTTTTAGGAAGGAATTAAGGGTTGATTGAATAATTCCTGAGATATTTAAGTTTTAGTGGAGCAATTAAGAAATTTTTGGCACACAAACACCCTCATGCAGATAAAGCCTAGAGGCAACTGAAGTCAGTTGTCAAAATTCTCAGTACTGTTGGTGGAAGGGGGCCGAGTGACTTGATTACCTGACACCTGGTTTGCTGGGATTGGTTGAGCGGTTCATGAGATAGTGGTATGCCAAAAGTTCATTAAAACATAATGGTCAATTTTTGTGAAAAATTGCGAGTAAGACATTACAATCCTATGGATTTCATGTCAAAGCACACTCATTACCACCACCTGAAGATATCACCCCAATGATACCATACTCATAGTGAACTTTACAAACCTTTCCTCACACCCTCCCCCTTAAACACTCTATGAGGAGTTGATACTAGGGCTGTCCACTTATGGCATAGACCTCATCCTGCAATTCATAGTCCCAAGTGGTGCTGAGCGCCTAGAAGCACCTTGAGCAATGGCCACCATTACTCCACACCAGACAACCATAGCCCTGCACATCCCATCATGTGCCTATATCCCATCTGCACCCAACCACTTCTTTTGGGCTCACATCAACAACAGCTGCATAGTTTGCCCCCTCTGTCATGAATTGAACCATACCAAAATAGCACATCATTACAAATAAAACACTGCAAAAACCACCAACCCCACCTATGAGGCCACATCAATCTCTTTTGAGTGGGGATTTTGGCTGCCCCCACTCCCTCTGGCCATGATATCATTGAATCAGCAAAATCAAGCAACCCAAAACCAAGCAGACAATTTTCACCCAATTCAACCAATTGGGAGCAGGTTTGGACCCATTTCAATCCAAGAAATTTCCTGCCCCAAAATTGACCTAACCACAGCCTTGTATCACTAAATCAATCCTAGTCAACCAAAATCCCTGGGACTTATTAAATAAAGTGACTGTATCTTGTAAAATTGCCCAACCTCTGTACTTTCCACTTAACTTAGAACCTTATCTGAGTTTCGATTTTGATGCTCCAAACCTGCACAACAAATATGTCCCCTGCAATAAAATTGGCAGTATCAATAGATACGCCGACTGACTTTGCACAGGGTTTGACCACCTGAGCAATCAGGACCAACGATATGAAGATTGTTGTCCTTGAAATAACAGAAAATAACTTATATATAATTATGGAGCACTTGCTCTCACAACCTCTTTTATTTAATATGCTTATTACCTCAGATTCTTCCTATTCCACTTTCCTTCACTCACTTCTCTTTTTTTTAGTACTAGATGGTCCCACCTGAGGGGGGGATTCATCAATGTTTATTGAATTATGCCTGGGCTCCTAAGAGCCTGAGGCAAGGGAAGGGAAGTGAGGAGGCATCGAGAAAGGGAGGGGGGTTTGCGCGCCAGAGCCGTGCTGCAGTGACAACTGAGCGGGGGAGGGTTGGCGACATAGTGAAGACCTTCAGGGCCATCTCAAAGTGTACCTGAAAGTGGGTGATCATGTGTGGAAGGGTCCACACCTGCTGATCAAAGGCAGCACGAAGGAAGGAGTTATGGATGGTCCAGATGGCTGTGGCATAGGCGAGGACACGGAGGGGTCAGTGGCAACCAGGCAATGTCTGCTCAAACATGAGGTCTTGCACAGGGTGTCCAGACCAGGGCTGAGCATGAAGGAGCGCGCGGGCCTTTGGCCAAAATGCGGCAACACCTGGACAGGTGAAAAAACGATGGAGGTGGGAGTCAATAGGCTCTGCACAGTGGGGGCAGCTTCGGTGCTGTAAGGTAGGCTAGTCCAGTCCCCTGTCCTGTATGAACAGTGGAGCACCCTTCATAAGGTGTTAGACACCTTTGCTGACAGGATGGGGTGATAGACGTCCTTCCACAATTCCTTAAGGTCAAATCTCACGGAGGGAGGGAGGAGCTCAAGGAGTCTTGGGCGGATGGGAGGACGATCTTGGGGGTTGAGGCGAGTTGTGACAACTTGTCCATTGTGCACAATTGCATGGCGACGGGGGCTGAGGCCAGGGCCTTCCCTTCTGTATGGGAAGGCATGGTGGATCCGCGCGCCTACTCGTTTCAGGGTAAGGAGAGCCTGGTTCCAGCAGGGGGATGAGGATGGTTTCAGGCGATGGCCTGGGTGGTTTGTGAGCCGCTCCCCTAATGAGGTCAGAGATGCTCTAGGAAGACTCAGAGCTTCTGACACTGACTGGCGGAGGGCGGGCGCCCATTGGGGCATGGGGGTCGCGTCCCAGCAGACAATCGGCCATAGGAACTTCAAGAAGATAGTGGTGGCGTGGAATCGCGTGTCCAATAGCCCTAGGCCCCCTTCATTGCAGGGTCAGGCAATGGTTGAGAGGGCCATTGGTGGGTGGTTTGAGCCCCAGATCCAAAAGCGGAGGAGTACATTGAGCCGCGTATAAAAGGCATCTGTGAATGGGCAGACGTTCGCTAGGAACCAGACTTTGGAGAGGAGGAACACATTGGCCATCAGAGTTCGACCCTGGGGGGTGATGTGCCGCCAGTTCCAGCTGGAAACCCTGAAGTTAACTGCTGCGAGGAGCAAGTCCTCATTGTCTTTTAGCGCAAATCCTTGTTAGTTGGTGAGAACGCCAAGGTGACGGAAGGTACCGCGCACAGGTTCAATACCAAATGGTGGGGGGAAGGTGGGGGAGCCGACCTGTACAACTGTTGTCTTGGAGGTGTTGACCATGGCGTTGGACGCCTTGGTGTACCTCTCAATGGTCACAGCAGCTAGGGCAACATCTTAGGGCAGCCAAATGCAATGGCAGGGTCATCTGCAAATGCCATGGTGCGCGTGGAGGCTTTACCTGGGACCAGAATCCCTATTAGCTTGTCCTGTAAGGAGGCCAAGAGGGGGTCAAGGGTGATGTTAAAAAGGATAGGGCTCAGGAGGTCCTTTTGCCGGAGACCTTGTCCAACTGGTACTGCCACTGTAAAACCCATTGGCGCCAGGACTCTGGTGTGGAGCTGGTCATAGAGCGCTGATATCCAGCGCCTAGCTGCGGGGGAGATGGAAGCGGGCCAGGGAAGCATCAATATACTTCCAGGCTACCCGATCATATGCTTTCTCCATATCCAGGAGAGCCACAAAGCCATTCACCTTATGAGAGTTAGCAGTCAAAGTCACGTGAAGGTCATTATAGTTGTCCCATAACGACCTCCCCGAAATAAAACCGTGCTGGGATGGGAAGAGGCGAGGTGACACCCATTTGGTGATGCGGTTGGCCAGAAGCTTCGTGAAGAGCTTGTGTTCTGTGTTGATCAACACTATGGGGCGCCAGTTCGCCAGGTTCTCACGGTCTGACTTCTTGTGAATGAGGGTCGTGATTGAGCCTATGGAGTCGGGGAGGACCTCGCCATTCATCAAGAGTGCAGCGAAGAGGTCGCGGAGGGTTCTGGCTATCACTGCAGGTTCCAGAAGGTACACCTCGAAGGGTATTCCGTCTGGGCCTGGGGCTTTAAGCCGTGGGGATTTCAGAAGGGTTTCCATCACCTCCTGGATGGAAATAGGCGCCAGTAGAGCCTCATCAGCCCGTGGGTCAATGGGCGGCTCTGGAGCCCGCCACAGGAAGTCTTGGATGTCCGATGGGTCCACCTGGGTGGCATGGAAGAGGCTGGAGTAGAAGCGGTGTAGTTCCTGCGTGATTTCCTCCTTATCCGAAGTGGTTGTAGTGCCAATCTTCAGTGCAATAATTATCCTGCGCTGTTGACCGGGCTTTCTGTTTCTGAAAGAAGAAGCGGGTGGGGCGTTCCCATTGAGCATAGTAACGAGATGTTGTAAAGTTTGCTGCCCGTTCTTCCTGCAGTGTGAGCTCCAATCGGAGTGCTTCCTGCGCCGCTTCCCAGTCTTCAAACCATCTGTGAGAGGGCGAAGGCTGGCAGTTTCGCTCCAGATGTCTGATTCTGGCTTCCGCCCTTTTGACTCTGGCGCGAGCTGCAGTCATCTGGGCTTTGGCACAGTTATAAGCAACGCGGGTGATGCCCTCCTTGGTCACCGCCCGTCTAGCCTTGTGGTCAAGCAGGTGGGGTGGGGGAGGTGAGAGTCTCCCGGATGGTCATAGACAGCTTCTCCTTAGTGAAGGGGTTGCTGAGAAGAGCTGGGGCAACCCTAGGCCAGAACCTACGCGATGGTCTAAGTGTGGTGGTGAGGACAACGGTGAGTGAACTGTGATCACTCAGATGGTTGTCACGAGAGATGGGAGAGGAGACGCGGCCAATCAGCAGGGGGCCAATTAGTGCCATATCTATGCGTGACGCTGACTGAAAAGCTCCTCCATCATACTGGATCTTAGTCATGCAACCTAGGCCAGACGCGGAGGGTGGAAGCGCATCTATAAAGCCACTCAGGCGAAGGAAATCCTGGAGGCGACTTGATCCAGGGCGTTCATTTGCTGCAGGGGGGTAAGAGTCACGGACGCGACTTATGGTTGTGTTGAAATCTCCTAAGAGGACTCTATTCCGTGGGAGATTGAGTTGGACGAGCTCTTCCAAGAGCTGATTTTGCTCCTGACCTGCATTAGGCAGGTAGATGCTTGCAGCGAAGAAAGAGAAGTCAAGAGTGGTGAGTTTAGCCAGTATGAGGCGGCCACCTAGATATTGTGAAAAAGAATGGGTTTTAACCTGGGGATTCAAAACAATAAGGGCGGCATGGTTTGTCCAGAAGGAGTTGCCTCCAAACTGTTCATTCCATGCAGATTGTTCGTGGGGGAGGTTATGGGGCTCCTGGACAGCAGCGATGTCAATTTGTGCTGAACTGAAGTTGCGGAGGAGGCGGGCTATCCTCTTAAAGTCCCGCAATCCATTTGCGTTGATGGATTGCAGGGCCAGGGTACTGCCATGGGGACTCATAGCTGTTCCCCTCCATGTCCTGGGAGGTTGCCAGCGCTTAAACCTACTGCTGTGAGGCGGCTACTTTTGAGTCCTTTATCTTGACTATT
Organism: Massospora cicadina; assembly: GCA_022478985.1. Classification (NCBI taxonomy): domain Eukaryota; kingdom Fungi; phylum Entomophthoromycota; class Entomophthoromycetes; order Entomophthorales; family Entomophthoraceae; genus Massospora; species Massospora cicadina. The sequence continues at coordinate 2,658 of JAKSZP010010240.1, read as the reverse complement.
AGCTGCAATCCGTGAGGAGCGTCGAGGGTTCCAGGGGGAAGGAGAGGGTGGGGGACGGAGGACCCAGTAAGCCAGCCTAGGATGCTGCCCCCGCTCCGTTGCAGGGGAAGGACCTGAGGATGCTAAATGGTAACCTCTGCGGTGTCCCCATTTGATGAGTCTGAGTCCATATTCACTTCCTCCAACACTGCAAAGGATCCGCGCGAAATGGACTGTGGGCTTGTGGTAGGACTCTTTGAGGTGGCACTTCTACCGCAGGCCGCGAGTTTCCAGTCCTTGCTGGTGGGCATAGCTCTATTGGGAGCTGAGGGTTAATGCGATAAATCACTGGTGGAGGTTGGTGGGGGTGCCGCGGAGCCCTGAGTGGGGGTGGCTGATGAGGGTCACACTGTGGGAGATGCCTTGCGCTTGGTGAGAGAGGGAGTTGACTCTGGGAGTTTGGAGGGGGTGCCCACTGGAAGGGGGGCATGAGTGCAAAGGTATCCCATACCAATAGTGGGGTTAACTGTTTCAACTGCTAGGCGTAAGGCCTCAGGGGACAGGTCTTGAACGGGAACCCATTGTGTGGGTTGCGAAATTGCTGCTGCGGCCACGAAGGATCGTTTTTGGCATGGTTTAGGCCCCTGGGTGGTGGCTAATAGGGCTTGTTTTTGAGCTGTGCAGCCACTATACAAGTGTCCAAGGGCGTTACACCATGAACACCGGGGGCGCGCCTGATCAGGGTCGACAAAAAAGATCTCAGGGCATGCCCCAACTACCGCCACACGATGGATAACCTCAATGTTGCGGGATACAGTGGGGGAGGGGATGAACGATGCCCTAACAGTGCGAGATCTTCGAGTGGGAGCATAGTAAGAGGGGACGCTAAAGTCCACTGAAAGAACAGACCCAAACTCCATTAAACCACAATGGAGCGCCAGTTTAAGAGACTCAGATCAACAGTCGTTGGTAGGTTAGAAAAAGTAACCCATGCAATTTTCTCCAGGTGAGAGCGTGTGCAGGAGATGCGAAGAGATCCACGCGGAATAATGACCTGGAGGGTGGCAGCATGGTCAGCAAGGGCAGCTTCAGTGAAGCCCACATCGATGTAGTGGCCCTCCACTGATTCATGGATGGTGGTGTTAATTGGGAATGTCTCCGCAATTGCTGCAAAGTATGAGAAGTAATCCTCTGTATAGAATTCAACAGGGTTATGCCTAAAATAAAGGCGAATTGCGTGGGAGAGGGTTGAGCGAGGTAGAGCTTTTTACACTCTAATTTCGGCCCATTTCTTCTTAACATCAGCAATAAATGCCACTTCACGGGGATCAGCTTTGGGTAGCGTTGGAGCCAAAGGTTTTTGCCATGACCCAGTGGCTCCTTTGGTACATTTGTGTTTGCTTTGGGCTGCAATCGCGGGTTGAGTGTGAGCTGGCGGTTTGGACAAGTTTGCGGAGTTCCCTTGTTGCTGGAATGTTACATCAGTTGCTGGCGTCATATTAATTTGAGGGGCGGTTTGTTGGGCCTCGCTAAATTGGGGAGGCCCATCCAGATTGGAATTAACTCCAGCCAATTGGGAGGAGGGAGATGTTTCATCACCATCCCAATCTATTTGGGTAAATTCAGCATGAGTAATTGCTGTGATTTTGTGGGAAAATCTCACTAGCTGATTGGTGAATTGGTCGTTTTCAGCATATGAAGATAAAGTGCCGACTTGAGAAGTGCCGATTATGGGGTTTAAATGGGACGGGTGAGATTGGAACTGGTGTGAAGTTCCAAAATCCGAACCATTTGAATCCTCATTGGGAAGAGTATATTGTCCCAATTTGGTGCTTAGTGAACCAGAATGTGCGGCTAATCCAACCTTACATCTGAGGGTTTGGGGGCCAGGTAGCTGGGTATCGCCCCTCATGGAGGGAGCCAGAAACACGGCGTCAGCAATAATAGATGGGGCTGAATTAGCTGACACAATGGGGGAGGTGAATGCCTGGATGGGCTGAGTTGCATTCAACTGATCAGACGCCATTAAAACAGCGTGGGTGATGGCCTCCTTGGTTGGAGGGGGCCCAGCGGGTTGGAGGGAGGCAGCGCTCACAGAGCTGTTAGGCGTGCAGGTTGCAGAAGTGCGATCAGGTGAACTGGCGCTAGTTGAAGTAGCTCCAGGTTGGGGGGTGCTGCCTGCTTTCATGGCCACTGCTTGAGACCGGGTGATTCTGGTTGACCCTGAGGTGGGTAACCCAGGGTTGCTTCGTTTGGGGTGGTGCTGGCTCATTTGGCAGAGCCTGCGGGTCCTTTATGGGGTATCCCTCTATATTTGCTAATAGTTTTCTTAAATCTCTTTAGTGGAGCTAAATTTCAGGCTGAATTGATTTTCGAAAAGTGATGCTTTGCAGAAAGAGAAGTCTCCTTCACTCACTTCTCAACAACCTCCTCTTAATCGCCTATCTCGCTTATATTACAGCGGCTTGGACAATACCACTCTCATAGCTTGGACTATTTGGTTCCACCAATTCTCCTCATTTTGCTGGTTATTCTCTAATTCTCTATTGCCCTGATTGTAGGCGATTTAATTTGTATTTGTCAAATGTTGACATCGCCTTATTTAGAGGCGATCCATTAATAAAATCGTTATATCCAATAAAATTCATTAAACACAATATTGCCTCATCTCAAGGCACT
>JAKSZP010010239.1:0-13541 GCA_022478985.1 Massospora cicadina | reverse complement strand
TGGGGAAATGGCCAGGCTCTTCATCGCCCATGTATTTGCGCTTCATGGGGTTCCTCAAGAAATCATTAGTGACTAAGGACCCCAGTTTACCTCCATCTTTGGGAAGAGTTGTGTAAAACTCTTCAGATCCACCCCTGCCATTCAACTGCTTATCACCCCCAATCAGATGGGCAGACTGAGCAAGTGAACCAGTGCTTGGAACAATTTCTGCGTTGTTACATCACCGCAGACCATTCAGATTGGGTTCCCCACTCCTATGGCCCAGTTTAGCTACAACAACACTTTCCATTCATCAATCGGTTGTTCACCTTTTTTTGCTAACCACAGCTTCAACCCTGCTTTTAACATGGAGCCCAGCTGTAATTCCAAAAAGGAAGCAGTGCTGGACTTTGCTAAGACTCTCAAGAAGGTCCATCAAGAGGTGTCCACAAGTTTGGAGGCGGCTATGCTGGTTTATAAGGAAAATGCCAATGGAAAGTGCCAAGTGGGTCCAGCATACAAGGAAGGGGATCTCGTGATGCTTGATGCTTGCAACATCCCTATCAAGCAGCCATGCAAAAAACTGGGTCCAAAGAGGATTGGTCCTTACCGTGTAGTTAGAAAGGTGGGACATGCCTCATACCAGTTGGATCTTCCTCTGCATTTCAGATCTTCTCCATCTTTCATGAAAGCAAATTGACATTATTTGAGGGCCCTCCACCTGTGACTCCGGAGGCTTATCTTGTAGTTAGGACACCAGAATGGGAAGTTGAGGAAATAGTAGCCTCCCACCAGGTTAAGCAATCCTTGAGTACTTGGTATCTTAGAAAAGGGTTTGATGCAGCAGAGAACAGTTGGTTGCTGGCACAGGATTGTGTACATGCCCAAGACCTGATTGAATCATTTCATAATCATTTCTCTGAGGCTGCAGGATCTCAGCCTAAGCCAACCATTGCTGCTATGAAGTTGCCACCAGCACATAAGAACTTCTTCTTAGCAAATGCCCCTGGAGGGGGTGGAGCCCAAGAAGGAGGAGAGGGTAATGTTATGGCTGGATGACTTAATAGTGGAAACTGATGCTAAAGATAAGGCTGGGCGACAGGAGGCCCAGAAGGTGAAACTTCAGGCTCTTTCTGACCTGAAACACACCTTAGATCAATGCTGGGTGCAAGCCAAGCATGCCCAGGTTGATACTAATGGGGTGCAAAATGCCCAGCCTCTGATCTTAACCCAGGCACTAAAATGAACAATTTACATTACAAACAATGATGGTTTGATTCAGTTTATTGGAGAGCAAGGGTTTGAGTACCGCTCAAGTTATGAAATTTTGAGCTTGGGTAAAATATGCCTTCAATCAATTACTTGAGTGAAGGCACTTTTGGTGTATTTTACTAAAATGGATGGAAGCATCTGTTTATTGGAGCATCAAGGCTTGGGCGCACTTACGCAGAACCTGAATTTCCCCAGTCCACTTTAAATATGTTTTCATGACCAACATTCCTTGTTGGTCAATTTTTTTTAAATAAAACCCCCATTATTTTATATTTTTTATCAATGGTTCCTTGGGCAAACTTGGTGGTGGACCTCTTTGGGGAGGTCTCCAACCATATGGGCCACTACCTTATCTTACAATTTACTAAAATCCCAGGGGCTCCTGTGGGCCACCCAGGTCCCCTCCAGATTGAGGCACCCAAGCCCACTGATGCCAAGCTACACTTGATCATGGATGCCCCTCTGGGGTCCACTCAAGCGGTGATATTCTTTACTTACCTGGTATTATATGTTGCTCTTTACACCCTTGCCTGGGGTACCCTTTGCACTGGCACTGTTTGAGGTGCCTTCCTTCCCATTCTCCTAATGGCTAGTTCCTCTAGAAATATGGGTTTGTATTACACATCACCTTGCTGGGAATGAGAGAGTTAGAGACTCTCTTGACAGGTGTGAAGGCAGCAGTGGTGAGTTTGATAATTGCCTTGTCAGCATATGGGAATAAATGCCCATAGTTGACATAGAGGCAATAATGGATGATGGATTGGATAGGGTGAGAAGATGGGGCAAGTTGGGTGGATGTGTGCAAGGTGAAGCTCTAAGTCCTGTGGGGGGACAAATTGGTCAGTAGAGTTTGGCAGACTATTTGAGCCCATCTGACTTTGTTTCCCTGCCGGGCAAAAATGCTGGGAGGTGGATCACCACTGCCCCACATTGGAGCATCAGGCAGCGGATCCGCTGACAAAAATGGGAAAAGGTTGTGGCCAGGTAGGGGTGGATAAAATTAAACTTTTATATAAATTCACTCAAAAGTGAGTTTGAGAAGAAAGAAAAAGGTTTCTTTTTATTGTACAGCTATTGATTAGAACAAAAATAGAAAAGCTATGCTGTCTAAAAAATAATTTTTATGTTACCCAGCAATAAGACAAGATTTTATTTTGCATTTCTAATAATTTATATATTGCAAGGGTAACAATTATAAAAAACATGGCTTTCATAGCTTTACTTTTTAAATAAAATAAGTAAAAAGTTTATGTTATTCTATTTAATTATGTTTAAGTTTAGATACCCTGAATAACAGAAGGTAAATTATCATCAATAAATACTTTAAACATTTTTATGGTAGCCTAGACTTAAATTTCATCACTTAGAAGAAGCTTGATTTTAAGCTAAAGGAAAATTATGATAGATTTTGTTTTTAAAAAGCTTTTGTTATTAGCTATCTTTGTTATGTATAGCTATAAGTAAATTTTTTAGAAGACATGGACTTTATAGATTGTTAGAGGTAATGATTCTAAGGGTGGTTAGCTGAGCAGGTAAAACTGCTTCCACCCTAAGTGCAGGTTTTGAGTTTGAAATCTGTACTGGCTAAAAAAATTCTTGGTGTGGTATATTTGTCCCAAGGTTGACCCACCTAGAATAATTTTTTAGAGGTAATAATTCCAAGTTACATATCTAGTGTTCAGTGTCTTTATTTCAAAATTTACTATTTAATTTAAGATATCACAATCTAAATTCTCTGTTTATGATATAAATCATGCTAGAACTCAATTGATATCTCTATACTTACTTTAGCTTATAAAATGTAACTACATTTTATATAAAATATAAAAGTATTAATAGTAGTTTAGAGGATTTAGTGCTTAATGAATTTTGTCTATAAGTAGTAATTATTAACATTCTGCTATCAATTAGCTTCTATATCATTAGTCTAGATACTATTAGTTACAAAGGAAGACAAAAACTATCTAAATTATTCATAGATTCTAACAACAGACAAGCTAGATTTCTAATATAATTTTTGAAGTAGGTGGAATGTGGTACTAAAATACTATTACTGTAGGCTCAGATATTATATCTATTAATTGCATACGTGCTTGGATTGACAATAGAAATTCTTACTAATAAGCATATACCAGGATGTTTAGAAATCAATCTTTTTCCCAAATAGTGATTGTGTTATCTCTTAATCACTGTGCTACGCAATGCTTATCCAAATGGTATATAATTCCTGTAATAGAGTATAAAACAACTTTTGTTTAATTTACATAATTTATGCATTTTAAGATCTTAGTGTAAAGATACTATTAGTTGATAATTAAGATGAAATAATAAATATGATATTTTGTATTACATTCTTTCTACACCGGACACTTTCTTATGATGATACAATATATGTTAATACTATGCTTTAATAAGTTCACAAATTAATAATTAATATTATATTTTTTCTAATATGAATCTCATATTTACAAATAATGTAGCTATAATTTTAAAAATAAAAAATAAAACAAATTAAAAATATGAACAACCTTCTTGTTTAGTGGGGCTGGCTATAGCTAACATATACCCAAGATTTGATAAATGAAAAAATGAGCTTTTTAGTTTAACTCAGTATTTGCAAAAAGCTTTAAATTCTAATTTGAGTTATGAGTGTTCTTATGAGCAAACAAATAACTAGACTGTAGTTGTGTTCACAAGATATATAACTCTATATTTTTCTAGAAAGTGATTCTGTAAAGATTCTTATTTTACAAAAGCAGTCATAATCTTACATTGTATATGACTTAATATGTGGTAAAGAACCAGGTAACTTCTATAAAAGGCATAACTTTACGCCTTACTTAACCCTTTCAATCATTCGACGCATTTATGCGTCCAAAAATGGGGGGGGGGGGGGGTGATGTAAATCTTAAAACGCATATATGCGTCCAAAAATCGAGGGGTATGTAAATCTAAAAACGCATATACGCGTCCAAGTTTTAGTGTTATATATTTCCCTGTAAAGCTGGATAATAGAATGATATATATATATTGCATTTTGAGTTTAAAAAACGAAAAGTGTTTGGATGGCCTGTGAAAAATGTTCAGTTGCTTTGTGTGCAGTTGACTGCTTTGAAAAGTATCATAATAAATAAAAAATTTAATTTTAAATTTAAATTTAATCTTAATTTTAAATTTACTTTTGTTTACATATTTTTATTTCAAAATTTACCAAAAATTTACGTTATGGACAAGGAACAAATTTACCAAAAATTTGTGTTACGAACAAAGACCAAATCTAGATATTTATGTTACGGACAAGGACCAAAATGATTACAAAAGGAGTGAACGCCGGCTAAGAAATTCGTGCCAAATTTAAAGCCAAAAAAACGGATAATTTTTTTGAAAATGACTGAAAGGGTTAAATTACTATATTTCTTAGGCAGATGTATATTACTCAGATAACATGAGCTTTAATAAAAAGTTCCACAATTCTTTCATATGGTATAACTTTAAATTACTTTTGTTTATATTCCTTTGCACAATATAGGCTATATCTTGAATTTAATCACTAGATCTATATGAATAAAATTGTGTTATAAGTATCATCAGGAGTTATACTTATATTATCTCATATAAAGTCATGTAGATGTTTGTCTACATGAAATCAATTAGATTTACAAATATTAATTAGGATAATGTTGATAAAAACAGCTTTATCTCTATAAGGCATAAATTTTTATGACTAAGTATTTTCTATTATAAAGTAACATAGTGACATATCTTAGCATTGCATCATATAAATCATATAAACTAATTTATCAGCAAACATTATGTAAGAATCATATTTATAGATAAGTTTGTACCTTTGATTAAGAGTCTAACAAGCTTATAAGATAACCTAAGTTAGATTTCAAAGCCAAATGTAACTAGTTAACTTTAACGACTAATCAGTAGAAATATGTTATTGGAAAAATATGTCAACTATCTTACATACCCTTCCTATCATATATCTATCTGTTCTATAGCAATTGTCTTAGAATCCTTATTATCAAAACGAAACTTCTTATATCAATTGTGATGTTATAATATAGTTAAAAGGAAATTATTCTTTTATCAAAAGTATTTACTTACCTGCTAGGGTTCTTTAATAATTGTGCTATTTAGGCGTATTCTCATATAAACTTTCAGTATGTATAAGCATACTAAACCTTACTAATCTTGAACACTATCTTCTAACATGGTTCATATCTCAAATAAAGCTAAACACAATTCTGGATGAGCATATACTTGTGTAAAATTTACTTGATTTTTCTTTTAACAGAAAATTAATATATATAAATAAATCTTTAGTGGGTATACACTTTTCTAAGCTTAGAATCTTCTGAACTAAAAAATAAGTCTTTGCATGCTCATAGAAGGTATCTAGTGTAAAAGTTGTCCACTTTATTTAGTAATAGTAGTTAAAAAACAAAGTTTATGTCTTTATTTATTTGGGGTAAGCTACCCAGGGGTTGTACATTACAAACTAAAAAGAAATAAAAAACCAACTAAGAACCAAATATAAAAGGTTAAAAATTAGATGAACAGAAAACTTGAGTCACTTAAAAAATAAATCTGGTCAGAAGCGGTAAACTTCTAGCTGACCATAGCAGAGGGTGAATAAAATTGGGAGACTCTTTGTTCTCATCTGTGGTGCACAGGTATGCATAAAACTGAGAGCATTGTTTCAGAAAAGTATGAAGTTGAGTCAGTCCAGAAAAAACAAAATCCAAATAAAACTCTCTCAGAACTTCAGAAGATGCCAATTGATGAAGCCATAGACTAGACCATTGTCCAAGGGAATCAAAGGCCAAAATAATGCAGAATACTGAAGGGAGAATGACAGTAGGTTCTCCTCTACTCACTCAAAGGCTTCTCTCCTCTGAGGCTTTGAGAAGATCTTGCTGAACATGAGGGGCAATATCCATGCTGAACACTTACCCCCACAAAAACTATGAATAAAATTCATTTCAAAGAATTAAAGTATATTGTTTTCTACTATATCATACCATCAAATAAAGCCATATTACAAAAATTTTAGTGAACAATATTTCATTAGTAAACACTGGAGCTAATTTATCATATAATTGTATTACCTTTGAAGAAACTTACAATTAAAATCAGATCTCTCAAAAATTTGTGCTCCTTGCCAGATCTTTATGAGGCAACCTAAAAAGATGTACTGTTACAAAGATGGATCATTTAGAAAAGAAATTATTCCTCAACAGAAATGAAGAATTGAGTGTGACAATATGGTTCTTCTCTGGCTAACAAGATATACCCATTTACAACGTGAGAACATCACAATTTGTGAATCTATGGATGTTGTTTATTGGCTCATGATGAAGCAACCTACTAGATATAATTAGGTAAGTTTGCTCATAAAGTGAAAGCTTACTCTATGGAACTCTACAATTTAGCCAGCAATCAAATGAAACTAAATCTACCCAGGATACTTAATTTTATGCATCTGTACATCACAACTATCTTTTTGAGCACAATTTTAGAGTTACTAAAACTGTGGCCTAACTTCAGATATTATAATTGGTAAACTTTAAGGGTTTAGTTGATTGTTCATGACCAATAACCTCTAAACTAAGTTAATTGCATAGGTTTGGTATGTGCACACTTTGTGTTGTCTGATAGTAGATGATATTCAATTGATAATAGTATTAAAACTATTATCTGTAGTTGAATAGATAACCATTTATGGTCCAACATTCAACCTGTATTTCTCCTTGAAATACTCTTGACATCATCAGTAGGGATTTATACCTTTATCCATATATCTTGATCCATGCTCATATCCCAAGTTTACAGCTTTTTCTCTAGTCTCATGGAGTCTACAGCAATTCCCATCTCAGCTCAGCTTCTCTTCTTAGGATCCTCAATACTTACTCTTTATTCTACTAAAGAGTCCCCAATTAAAGAACACAAGCAATATTTTCCTGGAGATGAATAGAACTAAAACAAATAATAAATTCTGCTATATTCTCCCCTTTTTTATTGTAAATTATTAAGAGAATTTAGAGAAGAATTTTGGTGCACAACTCTGGCTGATGCCTTAGCCATGAAATGGCAGCCATTGCCATTGAATTTCCCTTTATCATCTCACCAGCGATGGTCTTCCCCATCTGATTAGGATTCCTTCATTGGGCATCCTTGAGACCTAAAATGGAAAAAGTCAGAAAATGTGACCCTAACATTTTAACTCAATCCCAGCAAACCAACCATATTTGGAAAGCAACCTGCTTAGGTAATAAAACTTGTTACCAATTTTGGCATGTTGCAAACCAACTGATTGATTTTCTAGTTGCAGGTGGCATCACTCACATTGCAACTTGCTCCTTAAATTCCTAATTGGTTGGTGATATTATCTGACCACTCCCAATTGGTACACCAGATAATTATCAATTAACTATCTGAAGCCCCATTTCATTTTAAACTCTGCCCAACGAGATCTCAAGCATTCACCTGGATCAATCCATGACAGACCTGATCCTGGAGAATTACTTAAAATTCCACAAACATAAATTACCTAAAATTGGGGTCAACCAATGTACAATTCACTCACCATAGGGAATTATCCCTTAGCAATTCATGGTAATCTAGATGGCTGAATATGTGGCAATAATTTCAACAATCACCTAGCTTTTCATCATCAGTAGCAATTGTTAGGGTTGCATCAAATGGAGATTCAGTGGCTATCTAGCCTCAGCCACCAAATTCACTATTGGATCCTCAAACTATATTAGACTTCACCTACTTTTAGCCAGGAGGATTGTGAAGCTATTATGGATAACTATAAAGAGATTTCCAAGTTGCAAGATCACATAGTTCAATTTGGTCAATAATTTGGTGTCTATCCGCATTACAAGATCTCTCAGCATCTGATAACGCTAGTGATTCATTGAGCGCTCAATTTGACCTAATGGTGCCCTCCTTTTTAACTCAACTATCTAAGCAATGGCATCTCTATGAAGCTCAGATTGAAAAACCTAACCAGGAAATTTTATCAGCTTTGTGGAGTGCTCAGGATCATATTACTAAAAAACTGACTGTCATCAAAGGGCTCCGTGGGCCCATTGGGTCTGAAGGGCTAGAAGGTCCCAAAGTTCTGGAAGGCCCTAGAGGCTCTAAGGGTCCTAGCCCTATGCTTATGTGAGATAAGGATCACTAAGCCCGCATTCAATTTAGAGTGATAATTATGAGAAAAAGCCCAAGGAAGTTGGATAATTTCAAAGAAAACTATCTCAACTCTAATCTAACTCTGACTGCTCTCCAAAACAAGGTTCACACTCTTCAAATAAAATGTTTTGGCATGGCTGTCCAACAACAAGCTAAATCAAGCCGCCACGGAGGATAAGATTAAGCACTTAACTGCTTGAATTTAGAGTTTAAAAGCCCAGCATCAAATAAGTTTAAAACAATTTTTGACCAAGCCATGGAGAAACAACGACTTAAACAACTTCTTAGCTCTAAAGCCAGTACATATCAAGCGGTGAAATTAAGCCATAACATACAATATGTCTCCATACTTTTTGGCAGCATATGGACCAATTTTGCATACAAATCCTTTGGGACTGAACAGTTCAAAAATTGTCAAAACTTCAACCCCCTCTATCCATATCCTATCTGTCCAATTAACTCCTTTGAACCTGCTTTTTAAGTAGAAATATTTAATGGGAACCAAGAGCATCAAATCCTTCCTTTACAACTATAAAGGTGCTATGGAACATGCTAAGGATTGGCAGAAGATGCAACATATCCAATTCTGCCTTGACTGTAGTGCATGTGAGATCATGATTCCCTACTTAAAATAATGCATCTCATGGAAGCAGAAAAATAAAGCTCTCATTAAGGAGTATAATAATGATCTCTTTCAGTCAAACCGCAATTAGACTTTCATGTGTGTAAAACAGAGAAAAGACAAATCTTATGTTAATTTTTTAACCATTTCTACTTTCAAGACCAAGCCCTATTCTTATGAAACTAAATTACTTTATATGATGATATTGCTTCCATAGTGTCCTTTTTCTCCTCCCACAGAACACTGGCGCTTTTCACAGCCATAATAAGTAGTTCAAGATTATCCTCAATATCAAGGAGTCCATTACAAAATACCTGGGTCTAAGAGTCATCAAATCTCTTTGAATAAGGAATCTGAATCTCATCTTCATGCTGTATGCTGAAATCCCAAATTCAACCCAAAGAAGGAATCATGTTCCTACTTTGGCTTCTATAACCACCATGAATTTAATATCAGAAGATGAAATCATACAAGGCGTGTAGAGAGGCGTTATCCTTGGGCACGAGGATCCCTATGCTAACAAACTAATGCCTCAACAATCTGATCCCAATTCTCCTTCCAAATGTTTTGTCATGTCTTCTACTGACGCCCTTGATCTCCCTGATAAGCTTGATGGGATAAAGGCTTATCTTTTTATTGTTCTGATTTTAATTACAAATTTTCTATACCATATTTTGGATCAGATGTCACCTGAGTGAAGATAGTCATATATAATGTGAAAGTTGTAGTTATTATTGATATCAGCTCCCCTGTTAATGCTATTTCATCCTATTTAATGAAGCAAATTCATATTGCTCCTGATTAGGATCATTCTCTGGTATATGGGACTGTCAGCTCTGTATGAACTCATTCATTAAAATTCAACCTTCCATGCCTATCCAGTTTAGGTCCTTAGTAGTATGAGACCCAGTTATAGTCTTTCATATTGATTCCTTTTAACCAAATATAGGGACTCAATTCCTGTCTCATTTTATTACTCTGATTATCTTTAAGGACATGTACTTCTATATCCTAGGATAATGTTCCACATATTGTCAAAAATTCTCCTAAGGAAAAAAAGGAGGAGAGAAAACCTTGTAGCTGCATGTTAAGAAATATTAAGTCTCTGATAAACTGGTATAATGAGTGATGGGCCCTAAAGTTACTCTTCCTACACCAGTGGTGGATGCTTTATAAGTAATGTCCATTTTTCCCATTAATAAGACATCTATACCCCCAAGTCTCAAGTCTTGGTGGAAACTGGAATCATAGTAACGTACTCACAGCTCATCTTTAGGAAAAATTATTGGAAAATATAATCCATCAAATTATCACTTGTCCTGTCCTGGCATATTTGATCCTGCGTACCAGGAGACCATAACTTTACTAGTGGCAAACCTTACTAGTCAGCCTTTGACTTTTCTGGAATAACTTAGTTGTCTATCTTTGTACCTTACTAATAAAAAATTTCAAGCTTTTCTCTGCCTATGATCTTTAACCAATCTCAGAATTTAAGATTCCTCAATTATTATGAAAGTAGATGTGAAGTTAAGTGACACCTTAGATAGTGATTAACAGCAGATGTATGAGTCACAATTTCAGGAGTATGCTGACGTCTTCAAAGGTCCTGGCAGTTTTGGTCTAAAGAAAGAGGTTTGACAATGATTAAATACTGGAAACTCCCAACCCTGCCAGGCTTCACCTTATCAAAAATCCAAAATTGAAGAGGCACAAGTCACTTAAGATCTGAAGCAACTGCTTGACGCTGGCCTCTTGAAGCCCCTCAAATTCTTTGGGCCTCTGCTGCTACTAATCCACAAGAAGGATAACAGTCATCATGTTGTAATTGATTATTAAAAATTAAATGCAAACAAATGAAAGGACAGCTATCCATTACCTTAAATTGACAATTCTCTCAGCTTGTTAACTGGATCTCAGTTCTTATTGGAATGGGTCATGGTAGTGGCTACTGGCAGACCAAGCTAGCTCTGGAAGACATGAATAAATGAGCACTCATTTCTAGCAAAGGCTTTTTCAAACCTACTTGCATGCCTCAGAGGTTTTTCAACGCCCATTCAACCTTCCAGCAGTCTGTGGATGGTATGATCCAATATCTGAATGTGTACTGAATATTGTCTACCTGGTCAATGTCGAAGTATTCTATTGAACCTTCAATGAGCACTTAAAGCACCTTTAAGAGGCTTTCAATCAATTGAGAGCTGCATCTTTCAAGCCAAAGCCAGCCAAATGCTGTTGGAACCAGAAAAGATGGTGTTCCTCAGTCATAAGGTTACCCACAAAGGATTTCACCATTACTTGTTATCTTTTGACGCCATCCATAAGATGTCTCTCCTCAAAGCTTTAGGAATGTGCAAGTCTTCCTGGGGATGGTTAGTTACTACTGAAAGCTCATCCCTCAATTTTTTCTGAACTTGCCATACCCTCATTTACCTACTCCATAAGAGGTTCCATTTTATTTTGAAATAATCTCAACAACAGGCCTCCTAATATTTAAGGGAAGCTTCAATGGATGCTCCTTTTGATACACCCTGAGTTTTCCATGCCCTTCTTTTGTTCATAGATGATAGCAATATGCAGTTGAAGCTATTTTAATTAGACTTTAAAAGGGTGGTTAGCTGAGTAAAACTGCTTCCACCCCTAGTGCAGGTTTAGAGTTCAAAACCTGTACTGGCTAGAAAACATTCTCAGTGTAGTATATTTGTCCCAAGGTCAACCCACCTTGAATAAGTTTAATTTGACTTTAAATCAAGTTGACCATCGCATAGCCAATTTCATTAAAGCCTTAACCAAGGCAGAATGGAATTATAACTTAAAGGAATGAGTGTCAAGAGAGTGTCTGTAACTCTCTCATTCCCAGCAAGGTGATGTGGGATGCAAACCCACCTTGCTAGGGAACTAGCCGTTAGGAGAATGGGAAAGAAGGCACCTCAAATGGTGCCTGTGCAAAAGGTAGCCCAGGCAAGGGTGTAAAGTGCAACATATAGTACCAGGTAAGTAAGAAACATTACAGCTTGAGTGGACCCCAGAGAGGGAGCCCATAATCAAGTGTAACTTGGCGCCAGTAGACTTGGGTGCCTCAATATGGAGGGGACCTGGAAGGCCCAAGAGAGCACCTGGGATTAGGTAAATTGTGATAAGAGGTAGTGGCCCACATAGTTTGAGACCTCCCTGAAGAGGTCCACTACCAAGTTCACCCAAGGAACAATTGGTAAAAAAACTTAAAATAACGGGTAAATTTATTTAAGAAAGTTGACCAACAAGGAATGTTGTTTGCATAAAAACATATTTAAAGTGGGTCAGGGAAATTCAGGTTCTGCGGAAGTGCGCCCAAGCCTTGAAACTCCAATAAACAAACGCTTCCATCTGTTTTTGTAAAATATACTGAAATTGCCTCCACTCAAGTAATCAATTGAAGCCATATTTTACCCAAACTTAAAATTTCATAACTTGAATGGGATTCGAACCCTTGCTCTCCAATTAACCAAATTGAACCATCTTCATTTGTAATGTAAATTGTTCATTTCAGTGCCTGGGCTGAGATAAGAGGCTGGGCGTTTTGCACCCCATTAGTATCAACCTGGGCATGCTTGGCTTGCACCCAGCGTTGATCTAAGGTGTGTTTCAGGTCAGGAAGAGCCTGAAGTTTCACCTTCTGGGCCTCCTGTCGCCCAGCCTTATCTTTAGCATCAGTTCCCACTGTTAAGTCATCCAGCCATGACATTACCCTCTCCTCCTTCTTGGGCTCCACCCCTCCAGGGGCGTTTGCTAAGAAGAAGTTCTTATGTGCTGGTGGCAACTTCATAGCAGCAACGTCCGGCTTAGGCTGAGATCCTGCAGCCTCAGGGAAACAATTATGGAATGATTAGATCAGGTATTGGGCATGTACACAATCCTGTGCCAGCAACCAACTGTTCTCTGCTGCATCAAACCCCTTCCAGGATACCAGGTACTCAAGGCGTCGCTTAACCTAGCGGGAGGCTACTATTTCCTCCACTTCCCATTCTGGCACCCCATCCACAAAATAAGCCTCAGGAGTCACAGGTGGAGGGCCCTCAAATGATGTCAATTTGCTTTCATGAAAGATGGAGAAGATCTGAAACGTGGAGGGAAGATCCAACTGGTATGAGGCATGGCCAACCTTTCTAACTACATGGTAAGGACCAATCCTCTTTGGACCCAGCTTTTTGCGTGGCTGCTTAAAGGGATGTTGTGAGCATCAAGCATCATGAGACTCCCTTCCTTGTATGCTGGACCCACTCAGCGCTTTCCATCAGCATTCTCCTTATAGACCAGCATAGACGCCTCCAAGCTTGTGGACACTGTAAGTCTTGGGGAGTGTCCTTTGGCTCTCAATTGGGCTATCTTTCCGTTCCTGAATAAAAAGACACCAAAGAGGATGGCGGTACCCCTCATCACCCAGGGCGATCTTACTCACGTAGTTGATGAGCGATGGGTGACA
>JAKSZP010010238.1:0-13591 GCA_022478985.1 Massospora cicadina | reverse complement strand
GAATGGCATGCTTGACTGTAGTGAGCAAAAAAAGGACGTGAGGAAAATTTGGTTGGATTTTGTTCATCTGGTGCACTTGGTTTTGATGACCCGCTGCCCTTCAGGGAGGTCAATCACAACATGCACCGCAGAAGCTTCATCTGCTGCCTCAGTTGTTTTCAAAACTGAGATCCAGCCAACCATGTGACATGGAGTGAGGTGCGATGTACACCGCGGTCAGGAAATGAGTGTGCACATCCCCACAAATTTTTTCCCACAACGCTGTTTGTTGAATATCCAGGAACACCCAGACTCCATATTCCACCAATGAGAGTGGTTGAGAGTGTGGCAAGTTGATGTACTGGTTACATCGTGCCTGCCAAGTGAGGATTTTCAGGGAAATAGTAACCGCCAGTTTTTTATTTTTTTCTAATCTGCCAGTTTCTCTGGGGCATTTGCAAATGTTGGAAGTGTGGGCCTACCACCTGTGCCTTTTACCTTACGTGCCCAACTGCTCCCTGACATGAGCGCAAACTAATCTCCTCTGTGAGATTATCAAACTAAATTCAGACTTGAATTGAATAAGTTGTAAAAGTGATTGCAACGTGAGAGAAAAGTAGGAATAAAACTTTTACAGAATATTTAGATACTTTAAATTATTCTATTTAAAGAGTAAAGCATTTTCCATTTTAGCTTAAATGAGAATGCAAGTCTGATAGATAAGTTAGATACTTTATTATTTTAAAACAAAACAGACCTATATCATAAAATTTTTAACAAATCATAGTCATCTTATGCACAAATTATTATTACTAATAAAAATTGTGGAATTGTATAAGCGGATAATAAACACTATATCTTTGAATATCACTAATAGTCATATTAGTAAGTATTAAGTACCTTTATTGTTAAAGTATATAATAAAAATACTTACTAGCTTTAAATAATTACTAAAAACATTGAGTTTTACAAGGTTCTTAATAAAATCAGTCAGAAAGCCATTTTAACTTGGATAATGAACATCATATATGAGCAGTAATATTAGATACTTTCTTAGCAATTGTAGCTTACTTATTAATAATTAATTTATGAAAATCTTTTAATCTAAGAATAGTGTACAGGAACCCAAAATGATTGGCAAAATCTTAACTTGCTCAATATATATTCCAAAAAAATTTTATCTTGCAAATATATTGTCAAGAGTAAAATAAGCTCTTCTCTTTATCCTACTATAATGATCATTATAACTAATTATACATTTTAGAAATTACATAATCTATTAGCCGATTTCTTTACAGGATAAGCAAGAATTATTCAAATTAAAGTCAGTGGGCTTCTTGATAATATAATTTTTCATAAGTGAAAATGCATTCTACCAATAATTTATACTAGACAAGATAGAGTAAGGCGTACTTTATTTACTTAAACAAAGGAATATTTATAGTCTTCAGTGTGCAATATCAGTGAGGATATCTTTCTATTTGATTGTCAGAATCTTTTTTAAATCTTAAAAAGCATCATACTTAGTTTAAGATTGGTTTGGATCTTTCCACTTATTAAAGGAGTTTTGGATTTGATTATATGGTTTGTATCTTAAAATTGAATGGTCCAATCTAGATTTCGTCAGGTTGTAGTTTCTGTAAGCCTTGGGAGCAACCCCTACAGCTGAATTGGGAGCTATTACCATTTTGACCCAATAAAGGGATGAAGCTAGCAGCCATCCCCTTCATCACCTTGGGCGATTAAGGCAATGTGGTAGATGAGAGGTGGGTGACAGCATATCACTTAACGGTTGCATTATTCTCCTTATGCTAACCACCCATGAGTTGGAATGGCGGATACAGGGTTTGTGTGGGGAAGTGGCGGTGGCCAGGGTTCTCTGCCAACAGAGGATTGACAGCGATGCTCTCCTTGGAAGGTTTCAGGCAGTTTAAGTTCTGCAAATGAAAGTAAAATGGGTTCCTCTGAGAGGAAATTGAATTAGGTTTGGGTATGGGAACTTCCATTTGATTTGACATTATCACTAGTAGTTGTGAGCCTGTCCGGATAGGTACAGGTGCATTGAACCCTTTCTTGACTCATTGAGGCCAGCTTTATGTTTCCAGGCCATGAGTGCCCTCAGTCACCCACCAAATGAAGAGAGCCAATCTTTCAAACAAAATTATGGCGGAAGGGGAAAGTTGGTGGAAAAGTTCAAGTGTGAGTTAGATGGACAGGTCTTGATTGGTCCAGTATCCAGATTTTGGGATGCCAATTTGGCGTAATCAAAAACGCAAAATCATTCCTGCTTTAAATGTCACCACTTGGGTCCCCATTTTTGTCTGTGAGCTTATAAGGTGGAAAATCACAACGGGTATTATCGTTGCTCCATTTTTCTCCCTCTTGTCATTTTAGTTCAATAAAAAAATCCATAAAAACTAAATTTCTTTGGCAGTTTAGAGATCCACTGAACAGTTTATGGCGATGAAACCAATTATGGAAATTCCTGATAAATCCTTGCGCCTGCCTTTTTCAACTTTCATCCATCAATATGAATGATTATACCTCAGGTAATCTGGCTTTTGTTCTGGGTGTTCATTTATCTGGAGTTTCAGTACTGTCTTATTCTTATCAGCACGCTCCATGACATAATGGAGCAACAACTTCTTTGGTCCTTCTCCAACCTTCTTGGTGAGAGGGGCTCTGCAATGGCTTTGTGTCATTCGAGGATGAACCATTTGTCCACTCAAAAGTTTTTATACCACAGTATACAATCATCTATCTCCCCAATGGCGATGCCATGCCCAACTGACCCACATGTGTATGGTTGGGGCCCTCTTGTTTGTCACAGGTGGTCCATCTTGGATGGCTCTCAGGGGTGGGAGTGTTGTTTGTCCCTGAGGCCACTGTTCCTCCTCTTCAACCTGCAGTTCTTTGTTCAGGAGTTAGTACAGAGGTTTTTGAGTCAGATACTTTGGGGGAGCCAATGAACACAAAACTTATGGTGCCTTTGCTTCCTGATGGGCAGCTGCAAGATGTGGAAGTGGCTCATGTGTTGGTGCCACTGTTTTCCCATGAGAGTGCTTTAGTGACAGTCAAATGGAATTCTCTTTTTCCCAATTACGTCTTTCCAGGTGGCAAAGAACAAAGATCAGCATATTTTCTGTTACCAGTACAGATCCAGTGGGACTCTCATGCAGTATCTGTGGAGGCTCTCCTGGACATGAGGGCTGAGGGGAACTTCATGATTCTGCAGATCGCCCAATACATGGAAGTTGATCTTGATGTCAAGTCTATGGTATTCAGTGCGTCATCAGATTTAATGATGTGCTAAACAGTGCGGCGGCCCATACCATTCTTGGTGCATAGGTATGGGTTTTGTGACCATTTCACTGCAGTGATGGACTTGTTGCTTCTTGTTATCCTATGCATTGGGTGGGGCTGCGGCAACAAGTGAGTTTTAATCTGGAACCCAACATGTCATTCACAAATCCATATGTGCACGATGAGTGTCAGGATCTCAGTTGCTCCCATAAATTTATGTTGGCTGATTCATCCCTTTTGATTGAAGAAGGGGGAAAGCCCCTGAGCCCTTCAATTAGAAAAATTAGCATATTTAGGACATACCCTTGACAAGCAGTGGGTTTCGCCACTGCCCCTTGTCTCAATTTTATGATAAGTTGAAGAGTGGAAGGGGAGGATTTTGCCAGGAAGTTTGATTTAACTGAAGCCTATGTCATGAAAATTGCAACAATTTGCATGAAATCCGAGCATGATTGGATGGCTTGAGACTGAAGTCCAGACAGGAACATCAGCCACAAAGTTGATCCAACAATGATCCCTCCAAAGGGAAAGAAAATTTTGTTTATAAAAATTCGTTGATATTCTGAAATGCTGGAACTCTGATGGAAGCAAAAAATTAGGCAACAGGGACTGAAAATCAAGGCACCCAAAATGTGAAAGCCAAGTCATGACGCAAATGTTCCTGGCGTTTTTAGGAATATTCTCGCGCCCAGTTGTAAGCAATGTTCCCAAGTCCCCACCCCTCCTTCCCTTCATTAGTAGAAACAAGTGCTCTGCTGATGTTAGAGTGCTGGGTTATTTTTACTATTCTTAATAAACCTTTAATTTAGCCAAAATTTTAAAAATTCTATATGTCTCAACTAGTCTGGAGATCCCAAAGCAATCACCTTAACGGATGGAGGGTCCACACTCAATTGTATCAGTAATGATGGTGGCTGTTACTTTGTTTGTATCAGTTATCGCCACTCTCAGTGCAGAAACCCTTGGGATTCATACCCTATGAGTTTCGTTAGATGCCAAATCCAGCAAACCAACTATTAAGAATCTTAAAGCAAACGGAATGACCAAATTCTCAACTATCCATCCAAACTATGAATAAAGTGAAAATGATGATTTGGTGGTTGCACCTTGGGGGTGACCCTACTATGATTAATCTGAAGAAATGATCTCCACTCCTCAGTATCAAGTATGTGCTCAAAAGCATTGGGAGTATGGCTCAAAAAAGAAACCAAGCAGGGTAGATGACCTTTTAAATAATCCATTATGCTTAATCATGGAGGGAATAGGAATGAAGATTTGGTGGATGCTGCCTGAAGAAAAACAGCTGGTATTGAACCTGGTGAGACCATTGTTGACGCACATTATCAGGTGCATATTCAGCTGAGTCAGGAAACCTACCCAAATGGAAACATCAATGGATAAAACAATCCCCTCCTGCTGACCCTCCAATTTGACCTCCATATTTCAAGAATGGTTAAGATTGCTTCCAGATATCAGTTTACTGGTCAGAGCAGGAATGATGTCCATAAACCAATACTTTTTACACTTTTCCCCACGCAATTTTTATTTCAGTATCATAAGAACAGCGATGCCTTGTGGACTTTGGATTCTATCATTGGTATCGGATTACCCCTGATGGAAGCCAAGTCTTTCTTTGGCACGTCGAATTTCTGACATAATAACCCAGCCAATTAACACTGCTGTCATATCTTTAGCCCAGGATCTTCTGAACCTGGGCTCTTCAACAGCTAAAAAGAGCTTTTATCGGACTCATGAGCGCCCTCCTGACCTGTTGGCCACAGGTGGCGCTAGTCAAGGCCATCAAGCAGGACTGATCATTTGAGTAGAACAGCCAATTCACTCCTCAAGTGCTCAAGAGTGCAACGTAACGGTGATAGGGCCTGCCTCATGTTGTTCTGATGAAGTGGCCCACCAGGTATTGGGAGTTCTGGTGAAGCTCAAATTGCGAGCAACATTAAATAAAACAATGGAGGCTTCAGAGTTTAATAATCCTTGGCACTATTTGATGCCTTGGATAGTGAGGCCATAATCTGGGCCCACACCCTCTTGTACCAAAGTTCATAACTGGTGGAGTCGCTTCCCTCATTATTTATGATATTCTCATCCGTTGTGGCCACGCCAAAATTGAGGCTGAAACCCCTGTACCAATTTATAACAACAAAAAATGGCCACGAATTTATAAGCCATATTAAGAACTTCTAATAGCTTGTGTAGTCTTTTCAACTATCAGCGGACATTTCTCATTGCTGCGTTCCATGCTTCTCTCAATCAAGGAGCGAGAGCACACATGGTATGGTACAATAGACCCCTAACTCTAGAGGGGCATGAAGACTAACTCAGTAAGTTGAGGCCCGCCCTGAAATATGTCTTACAAAAAAACAACCACCATAAAGCCGCACGTCCGTTATACTAAACCAACCCTCTCCACCCCCAAGAATGTGGCATTTATGATATTTAACAAGGAGTGAAAAGTAATAATTAAATGGAACGAGGTCCAGTATCAGTTAGTTTATCTGACACCCTCTCAGCGGAAAAAATTAGCAAGAGGTTTCCTCTTTACACCAGAGGTATTGGCCCCACCTCGTACATACCCTTGATGATTCAAGAGGAAGAAGCACACCCCTCTGAAATTACACAATGCGACCAGACCGCCCCTTGTCACAAAGATCATCCACCTCATAGTTGGAGGCCATGGGGATTTTAGCCATTCATGACAAACCACTCTTACTCATGAACTTGATCAGGGATGTATCAGACAGAGCCCTAGGCACTGTACTCATAATAGTGTATCCTGAGGCCCCCGCACTGTCCCCCTACCAGATGGAAACAATGGAGCAAATCAAGGAGAATTGCCAGCATATTCCCATTGTTGAAGACCTTAGACACATATGTTCCCTGACAATTCTGTCAGGGAACATATGTGTCTAAGGTCTTCAACAATGGGAATATGCTCAGGCGTAGCAATGCCTTACTAAGTTCTCAATCAATAACTGGATCATTCCACAATTGCAGTCACTATCGTGGAGTTATGCACGTTGAAGAACTTTAATAAATTCAATTGTGTTTATTTTTTGTTTAATGTGGACATTACAGTGGGTCCAGAAGGGCAGTGATGAATACACTAGTGGACACAGGAGCAACAGGAAACTTTATTGACCTCAAAATGGTGCAGGCATTGGATATGGCAGTCACCATGGGGCACCTGTCATGAGGATGTCAGAAAATTGACTGTGGGCTCCGATAGTTGGCAGGCCAACCAGTATGAAAACTGGTCAGCCCTTGCCATTTTTCCTTAGGAACAGGGCCAGCAGCGCCAGCTGACCCCTGGGTGTATTACCCATGCCAATTTGGGGATCCCTCAGCCTCATCCCTAACCAACGAAAAAAATATAAACTTAAATCATTTAAGAAATGGGCAAAGGGAGATATTTATTGAAAGGGAAGCTCCAGGTTTTTTTTAATTTTTAAAAAAGGGCTACTGCACCCATCACTGACCTATTGGAATTCAACTGCTTCTTTCAGCCAACCACTCTTTTGGCCTTCTTCTGCGCTACTCACTTCCCTGGTGTTGACTCTCTCACGCCATCCTTCCCAATGACCAATTATTAGTTTCAGCTCATCCTTGGCCTTAAAGTCACTGGTGAGCCATATAAATAAAAAATAATTAAATGTCAAATTTAGATTTGACCTTCGAGTTGATTATTATGCACCAGAAACCTCTTCAGTCACTCACTTTGACTTATAATATCTTGGCAACTCGCTGACAGCACGTTTTAACTCTTCTAGTCAATTGATTGGGAATCGCCTTATTCTGAAAGTAGTTAATTTAATAAATATGAGACGCTGGAAACAACCTTAGCCACCTCGAATTTGTAATTGTCTGATTCCACCAACAATGAATAATTAGTACAGGCAGCAAAAATATAAATGGACAATTATTAGCAAACACATTGGCTTTCCACTAGAAATTTTACAACAGTCCATGAATGGTGGATGGCGTTGAAAACAGATTCCGTTAACATATACTAAGTATAACTACTTGGATCATCCTCAGCTATTAGTCACCAGTGATCCTTATACTAATTTGGGACCACCGGTTGGCCCCACTCAAATATAACTTCACACTTCTCAGCGGAATACTAATTTTAGCTCAACCCAATTGAGGAGAAATTAACATCAATCGTATCAAGCACCACAAAATTTAGTCAATATGTCATTCCACTGGGATTGGCCATTCATCCCAAATAATGATAAACAATTAGAGATTTCATCTGGTTAAAATTCTGACATTCCCCCCACTTAACCAGATTGTAATCCTCCTACTTTCCAACCTTGGCATGTGGGGTGGGAGTCCTGGGCTTGCCACTCCCCACCACCAACGATTACTGGAATCTTCACCACCCATCAGCTTCTCTGGCACCAACCAGCAGAACCCCCTGTAGTGATCCCCACTGTTAAATTTTGGCGAATTTGTCTGATTTTGCTGAACTGGTTGCACAGGATAAACCCACTGAGCAACAAACTAGCGATATGAAAATTGCTGTCCTTTGATAAGTAATATTAAATTACTTAATAAGTAGCTATTTCTCCAATGATATCACTTTATTTAATATTGAAATTAATAGCTACTTCTGTTACTACCTACTATTTCCTCATCTCTCATGTCAAAAACCTCCCCCTTCTCACTCTCATGCTCATTTAGTAATCCTCAGTATTCCTTGGTGGATTCAACACAATCCACTTAGTGACTCGCTTTTTAGCTACGATCTATTGGTTTCATTCAAACAATGAGACTTTAATGGAATTCCCTCAATTTGCCAAACGATTATATATTTGATTAAACTCACTTCGCATCAACATAATAAATGCTCAATCTTGAGGCTCACCTCAAATCTAATTTATGATCCGCCAGAACTATAGCTTATCTTCCAGTCTTATCAGAATCTTGAAATTTTATTTAACTGAGGTAAGCTGACCAGGGGACAGACATTACCGAATATATGTGAAACTAAGAGAATAACTAAGAAATATAAAAATTGGGCACCCCAGGGTACTCAAGTTACCGGGGGGGGGGGGGGGGGGGGGGGGGGGGGGGGGG
Organism: Massospora cicadina; assembly: GCA_022478985.1. Taxonomy (NCBI): domain Eukaryota; kingdom Fungi; phylum Entomophthoromycota; class Entomophthoromycetes; order Entomophthorales; family Entomophthoraceae; genus Massospora; species Massospora cicadina. The sequence continues at coordinate 5,212 of JAKSZP010010238.1, read as the reverse complement.
GGGGGGGGGGGGGGGGGGGGGGGGGGGGGGGGGGGGGGGGGGGGGGGGGGGGGGGGGGGGGGGGGGGGGGGGGGGGGGGGGGGGGGGGGGGGGGGGGGGGGGGGGGGGGGGGGGGGGGGGGGGGGGGGCCTGTTGCCAGCAGGACTGCCAGGTATGGGATGGGGGGTTGGTGCACTACTCCAAGGGGGTTTCCCCTGCTATGGAGCAGGTGTGAAGGAAAGGGTCTGTGTGGAGGAACCAGAGTGGGAACCATGATTCTATGAGCGCTTTTTGTCTTGGTCTCATATATCCATAGAGCCAGGCTTGGAAGTGCTCTAGTAAGTGGACATGAAATCTGTTAATAATCCCATGAATGGTTGGGACTGTGCCCTTGAACGCATCTAATGCAATTGTATGTATTGTCTACATTGCAATGGGTATTAGGGAGCGGAGGGTAGATGGGATTGGCGACTCGATCTGGGCACAAAGATACTCTTTGAAATCGAGAATTCCTGTTCGTCTTGAATCTTAAGCAAGCGTGCGACTTCCTGCCATATAGCTTTGGTTGGGGGGCATGTTTCTATGCGGTGATGTAGGGATCCCTCCCCTCCACATACTGCACATGTTTTGTGGAGGGAGTTGGGTGGTCCCGCCATCCTATAGGTCCTTCTCAAACAGCGCCAGACGTTTGCTCTTATCCTTGGTTATAGGAGTGGGTGGTGTGTCATTTTCCACATTTCTTTCTGTGTGGTCAAATCATAGGGAATGTCCAGCATATCTAGGTATTTTATCCTAACTATGCTTGGGGTTGTTGCGAGCATATCCCTCTGGGGGTGGTTTTCTGGGTTTCTTAATTTGAATTGGGGGCTGGGTCGTCCCCTTCCCTGTATAGTACCCATGTTCTCTATGGTCCATCCCATACGGCGGATAGTTCGGAGGTTATGTTTGAAATGAGGGGAGGTTCCATGCGTCCCGTTGCAGTAGGGTGCTTGGCAAGGTATGATAGTAGTCTGGGTGGACTATGTGGGTTGGTTAATTTGAGCGCCTGTGCAAAGTTAGTGCTTGCTGCTCTGGACCAATGTTGTTGCGGGAGGTCTGTAGCAAGGATTTCCTTTATCCAGGTACCTAGCAGAATCTTGACATTCCCCCCCTTTAAAGGACAATAAGCTCCTACTGCTTGTATAGTAAAAGAAACTTTGTGTGTACTTGGTTGATAATCCAACCTCCCGCAGGTCTCTTAATGGTGTAGCCATCAACACCCATCAAATCATTTATCTCAAATAATCTAATCCATATACTGTCAAGCTTGTTCCTTCTTCTGAACCCATGTTGGTCATGAAACAGGAAAAGATCTCCCACCCCAAACTGGGGAAGGCTGCTTAGTCTACCTTGGTCGGCAACCTAATCTCAGATCTTTTTATCTATACTAGTGGAATATACTTCAGTTTGGAGTTTAATCAGTAAGTCTGTCAGGCAGATAAGTAGCGTTGGGGGCTCGACTCCACTGGTATCCTCAACACAGGAGTAAAGCAATGCTGGCAATGCTGGATATCTTTCTTAAAGGAGCTGAAAAGGGCTCTTGCCAGTTGCTGAGTGGTAGCTAATATTGTATGCAAAGACAGCGGTGGATAATGGGGTACTCCATTCTGAAGGTTAAGCCTTTACAAGTTTGTGTAGAATATTGAGCAAGATTCCGTTGACATATTCCACCATTCCCTTAGATTCAGGGTGGTAAGGTGTAGTCAAAACCCCACGTATGGCCATTAATTTGTTCAATTTGGGCAGGATATGTGACGTGAAATTGGTTCCATTGTCCCCGAGGATGAATTGCAGACAGCTGTGTCACTGTATGACACATTCTAAGATAAACTTGGTATGTGAAAGCCCCTAAATTGTTGATCACCCTTGCTTCCACCAATCTTGTCAAATAGTCAATGGCTACTATTATATACTTGGAGCAGTTAGTGCCCGTCAGCAGAGGCCCCACCATATCTAGAGAAACAGTATGCCATGAGAAATGAGGCTTAACCAGCTTGTAGTTGGTCTTCTGGTGGAATGGTTTCTATACTTGACACTGATGACAACAGCTAACCGTTTCAAGAACATTGTAGTGCATACTCTCCCAACAGTAAAAGGGTAAAAAGAACTCCAGCGTTTTTTGCAACCCTCCATGACCTACCGCCCTATGAGCATCCATAATAATTGCAGGTCTAGATAAGGTTTCAGGAGGCTCAGTGTTAAATCACCAATCCTCTTATACATTTCCCCATCAATATTAAATGTATACTGTATAAGCCCTTTTTGCACTTTAATCACTTAAGATGGCTCATCGTGATATTTACCCACCACCATCTTATCATACATAATGTCTTCCAATCCGCTGTAATAGCAACAGTTTACAAGTGTGAGAGACAGTCTTCGTTCTGGTGTTTCTCCTCTGGCCGGTGTATAATCTTTAAGTCATATGCTTGGAGCTTCAGGGCCCATCGCGTGAGCCACCCTTCAGGTTCCTGCATATTCTGCAGCCACTGCAAAGATGCATAATCCGTGACCACTTTGAACTTAACCCCATTGAGATAGACCCAGAATTTTTTTTATATGCATATATCACTGCTAAGCACTCTCGCTCAGTTGCAGTGTAATTACATACAGGGCCTGTTAAATTTTGACTACAATATGCAACAGGATGCTCCACACCATTATTATCTTTTTGGGATAGCACATCCTCTACGACGGAAAGGGAAGCATCCATTTGTACAAAAAAAACCTTCTTATAATTTTATATTATAATGTAGGTGCGCTAACAAATGCAGTTCCTAAGACATCAAAAGCAATTTGGCACAGTTCAGTCCAATCGAAGGTAGCGTTTTCTTTAGTAACTCAATGAGAGGAGCCCCAATGCAGCTGAAGTTGGGAATGGAACGCCAGTAGTAACTGACCGTCCCCAAAAACACCTAAATATCGCGCTTATTAACTAGCCACGTCATCTTGTGTATAGCTTCTACTTTTGTCAGCTGAGGACTGAGCCCATTTTGAGTCAACCATAAACCTGAGGCATTCCAACTTCTCCTTAAAAAAGTGACACTTGTGGGGCTTAATTTTATAGTTAGCTTCAGCAAGTCAGTGGAACACTTGTAAAAGTGAGCGAGATGATTTTAAATGTCCACGAGAACACATTAATATTGTCAAGGTAGACTAAAACGCAAGAAAATTTCAGGTCACCCAAGATACTGTCCATAGCTCGCTGGAACATAGCTGGGGCGTTGCACAAACCCTGTGGCATATGTGTAGGCTGGAACAACCCTTTTGAGGTGATTAGAGCACACTTCCTATGTTCTGCCGCTGGCAACTCAAATGCCAGTCCCTAATACCAAGTCCATAGTGGAGAAATATTTGGCACCGCATAACCAACCTAAATCACAATCAATTCACATAAGCAGATATGAATCTTTTTTAGTTATGCTGTTAGGCTTCCAGTAGTCAATTATTACTCAATTGATGCCATCTTTCTTTTTGAAGGTTAACACCAGTGACTCCCAGGGACTCTTGGATGGCTTTAACATTTCCTGTTCAACCAATTTATCTATCTCAGCCGATACAGCTTCTTCTGCCACTAAAATGACAGATAGGCCATGACCGGATACAAGGGGTGATCCCCATGTCCAACTGTTGTACAATCCCACATGCACATCCCAAGTCATGATTGTAAGATGCAAAATGGTTTGGTACTTCTCAAACAGATCCATCACCCTGTCCTTCTGGTCCTCTAACAGCCCAGTTAGAGCCTCCCATGGAACCATAGTCAATAATTGGATGAGGGCTTTAAAGTTAGCCTGAGATCTTCCCAAGAATCAAATTATTGTATCTGGTGAACTTCATTGATAGGAATCTGATTCAGATAAGCTTCCAATTGATGCCTCTAAACCTTCATAGATTCCTTTTGCAAATTAACCATCAACACCTTTACTTCCCCCTGCCCTAGTAACAGGAGCCCTGGAGCCACATGGGGTTCAAGCCGTGATTGCTTGTAGGGCCCCATAATTTCACTGTATAGGCCTTCCAGGATATCTATTTCAATCTATCCCCATATTGACCTGATACATGGAAGGAATGCTTAAAGCACTCGCCACTCACAGTGAAATACCATTGTATTCAAAAATATGGGTAAAAGCACGCGTGTCCTCCGCTTCATCCACTAATATTGTAAAAAATCATCCCATCACTATACGCAGGATTAATTTGACTGGAACAGATTGGATCTTCCGGGATTCTGCTGGAAGTAGAATAGATGTGAATCTGTTGTCCTAGGATACTGAGGGTTTCATCGCTATATTGACCACAGCCCTGAAGTGCCGCACAAATGCAGTGCTGATCAACATGTCATAGTTATCATTAGGCAACACCACCTCTGGAGAAGATGAGTTGATTAACCCAAACCTCAAGGCAACGCGCTGTATGCGCCCTCTGACACAGTACTGTTTACCCCCGCAGTCCCATACACAAATCTGTGATCCACATCTGGCTTCAGCGGAAGCTTAGCCATGAGTTTGGTGAATATTATATTGATGGGAGCACCAGTATTGATAGTCTCCTGGTTTTTGGTATTCTGCACTTATTGTCACAGTATGTACATTACTAATAAGGAGTATCATGGGTGTTTAATAATCAAACATCCGAGGGCTTTTGGTTCTTCAGAAAATTGAGAATACCAGTGCCAACATGTGGATACTCCTGGGCAAGATTCTCTACTGGAATAGCCACTTTTACCCACTCAAGAGATGCGACATGGGTTGACTGTTACCAAGCAACTGTACCATTCCGCTTAAGGTTTTACCAGGCATATGGCTTTTGCACATCTTAGCGGAACTCCCTGACTATATTATTAGGGTTCGCTCCCTAAACTTGAGGCCAAGATATAGTAAGGAATTTAATGATACAATAAATCGTCAAGGGGAGTATTGGGTATGGCATAAAGCGACTTGTGAGGTTCATTAGGGACAGAGAAATTTGAATCAAAGGGAAGTAGAGCATCCCATCTCTACTCTGCTCGACTTTTTTCCTGATCATTCAGGGCAACTGATAATGTATTGACATTCAGCTGACCTGGATAGCTATCTGCATAATGTCCTTGTTGTCTGCATGTAAAAAAGTATTTGTAGAAAAAAATCCGTCTCTGCATCCCACCCATAGCTTCAAGTCTTAAATTAATTGAGGAATTGTAACACATCTGAGG
>JAKSZP010010237.1:0-13685 GCA_022478985.1 Massospora cicadina | reverse complement strand
AAGTAGTATGGAACAGGATGCAGCTGAGGGAGAACCATGGGGTGGATGCCCCAAATTCAGCTGAGGAGCCGGAGTAATCTAACTATCAGTTTTTACCTTAATACACTGATTTTGATTATAAAACATATTTTCCCAATGGGTAGGGTTCCACCAAGAATCCGCCAGGGTCTTTTGGCCAATGGTACTCATATCCTCATTAACCATAGTATTGTTAGAAGATTGGACATGTAATTGGCCAATTGTAGTAGTGGATTTGGGGGCATTTTTACCTCCAACATTCTTTTTCAAAAGTCGAGAAGGAGAATGTCCAACATCAAATAACGCCATAGCGTTATCTTGCTGTTCCACCAATAATCCAATAAGTTCTTCCCATGGAACCATGGTCAATATGCCAAACAATGAGCATGTTGGTAGTCTAAGATCCTCCCAATAGCCAAAATCATGAATATGGAAAACTTCCACTATAGGAGCTAAGTGTAGGTAAGCCACCACTTGATGCTGCTAGATTGTTATTGTTTCTTTATGTAAGTTTGCTACCAGCACTCTCACCTCCCCATTCCCAGGGAGCAGTAGCCCTGGAGCCACATGTGGTCCAAGACGAATGTGCTGGTGAGGTGCCATAATTTCCCCATAAAGCCCTTTAGGGACATTGATTTCGAGCTCAGTCCCTACTATGCACTGGTGTCCAGATGGTAGTCTCAAAGCACTCGCTGCCTGAAGCGGAATACCTTTTTACTAATAAATCTGGTTGGGGAGGGCCCTGGTTCACCATTTCAGTCGTCAATAACAAACAGGAATCACCTCATTGCTGTACACTAAATTAATTTGACTAGAGCGGAATGGATCCGTTTGGATTCCAGAAGAGGTAAAATATATGGGGATCTGTTGTCCTAAAATATTAAGAGTTTCCTCCGCCATAATTATCACAACACCAAATTTCCTCATAAATGCCACGCCGATCAATATGTCATAGTTGTTATTTGGCAGAACCACCACTGGAGCAGAAGCCCAAACTGACTCAAATTTTAAAGGCAACGCACTATATGCTCCTTCTGACACAGTGCTGTGCGTCCCCGCGGTCCCATATACTACTTGATGGTCCACATCTGGTTTCAACAGAAGCTTAGCCACCAACCTGGTAGTGACTATGTTCAAAGGGGCTCCCGCATCTATGATAGCACATATTTTTGTGTTTTGAATGAAAATGTCGCAGTAAGTGCATTCCAAGTGAGAAGAACCATCATTATTTATTACGTGTATGTCCAAGGGCTTTATGTTACTCAAAAAGGAGAAAATGCCCTTGTTGATCTGTGGATACTCACTAGTGATTTTCTTCACCTAGGATGGCTATGTTAACCCTTACTAAAGAATCAACGTCAATCGAGGAATCCACATTGCTTGTGCCAGTCTGTTCCAGGATCTGCCACGCATATGGTTTCTGCACATCCTGGCGGAACTCTGGGCTTGGGGGAGAATACCTACTCTCAGAAATGGAAGCGGGGTTATCTGACAGAAGCTGTTGGTATAACAAATCATCTGATTGAGTTCCAAATCCTACCTGAAGAGATGCTTGGGAATCATTAGGGACAATTTAATTGGACTTAGCGGAGATAGATCATCCTGTCACTACTCCACTTGATCTTTTCCCTGCTCAATTTTCTCAGTTAACATTGCATACACTTGTGGGTTGTTAGGGTAATTACCTGCATAATGCTTCAATATCAGCATTGGAAGCAGGTATTCATTTAAGGTTCAAAAATATAGCTTGCAGCGGAAGGGCCAGTTTAGAAATTGATGGTATGGTTCCAGGGTCGTGGATGAAGCAGTGGAGCATACATAGGCCAAAAAGGGTCTGCTGATTTGTATGAGGGACACGTATGTTCCTGCAGTTGATAGCTTGGTCGCTGCAGCCCATATTCTGAAGAGTTTGGTGGGAAGACAGCAAAGATTTTTTTGGGCTACATTAGGGGTGCTGATCGTGGTGGAGAGTCAATGTAAGGTGTTCACAATTCAAATAAGTCCTGCATCTCTGTCCAAAACGTGAGACATAGCATCATGTAATACTGATATGGTTTGATGGCTGCCATCATCACTATACCAACATCCTCAGCAGATAAAATGTTAGCTCCAAGTAGTACATGTGCTTCTGACAAGAAATGTTCTGCAAATTCTAACAGGGTCTCATTTCGGTGAAACTGTATAGTTAGGAAGTCAGGCTTCCATTGGGCCATCTTGGTCACGCCCCCAAATAGCCGAAGAACAATCATTTCAACTTCTTTGTAAGATAACGAGCTATTTGGAAGATAGCAGTTAACTTGATCAGCGTTATCCACATCTAAGGCAGACAGCAACATTTTTGCTTTCCACCAATTGGAAGCCCCTTCCATGGCAAATTCAAATTTCTTGAAGTAAAAGTGTAGATTTCCATCACAACTAAAGGGATGAGGTTTCTCGATCCAAACAGCTTCTCCTTGCTCCAGGCTTCTGCCACAAGAAGCAGGCGAATTGGTTCCTGAGTGACAAAGGGAATTACCCCCTTGCAAACTATCATATGGCCAGCCGGATGGACTTGGATCCATCAAAATGGACTTGGAAGAAGTAGTGTCGCATGGGGTCCATCACACCGCCTGAGTGATATTCATTAGATGATCCATACCATTCTTCCCCTGAAACACCACTAACTGCACCACTTCCCTTGACTCCAGAGTGCTCCACAAAATGTTCATTAATTAACTGCTCCATTTTAACCATATAGCATCTACACCGTCCATCTTGAAATTCCCGTTGCAGTGTCTCATATTGATGCTGCAATTCCCGATGGAATTACCACCCAACGTTCAGTTGTTGCTCCACTGCTTGTAGTTGCAAGAGGACATCTTCAATTATGTTCTGCATTTGTGCATGCTACCAGCTAGCGTTACCCGATTGATGATTAGCGTTGTTTATTTGGTTAAAGAGGGCAGCTTGTTCCCATACTAATTCCTCATTGGCTCGTCAAAGGGTATCAAGCCGTCCTTGCATTTCTGCATACTCCTTTTCTCACATAAAAGAAGAGGAAAAGCATAACCGCGCTCTGCCTGGCTAACAACTTCCAGTTGGGTACCTGACGGACTAGCTGGAGATGTTTGGGGGACGGTGACCAAAGGATAAGTGTGCTATTTGTCATTTTCTGACTTCTCCATTCAATGAAAAGTTAGGTTAATTCAGCTGAGATGGAACTGACTTGATCTTCCACAAGTTGTTGTTCCATTAGTGTTATTATTTTCTAAGCTGAGCAATCACAGACTTGAGCGCTTCTAACCATTCCGCTAGATCCATCATGAAGTGCTCAGTAATGCTTCCCAATGTTGTTATGTCCTGAATCCATTCCGCCAATAGGCCATGCCAATTCAACATTTCTCCTATTACCTGGGGTAACTCTAGGTTTAACTGTGGTACCAAAATGTCCAAATGACGGCGGATGTCCCCAACATGATGGTCCATCTGTATCAGAGCCCCCTGCAACTCTGAAAAAAATTGATTGAGGCAGTCAAGCAGGAGGTGGTTATCATTTTGCAGTGTTTGAGTGAACTGCATTATGTCTCTAATCTCTGTATTGTGGCGAGCCAGCACATGCAGTAGTTGGCAGATAGACAGTTGTACATAGGCGAAAAAATACTCCTTGATTCCGTGAGTACCAAGGTGATAAGCCAACCCTGTCATAGTCACGTCCGGATAGGACATGTACAGGGCATAGCGATTTTCTTAGTCTCATTGGTTATAAAATAAACTAGAGGCATAAACCCCCGCTTCATCCTCATATACTCAATACCCGCACAAAAGCCACTCCATAATATCCTGCAGCTGCTGAGGGGTCACATTTGTGTAGCATCCTTGTTACTTGGCCATCAGCTCAGGGCCATTTCCTAATTGCAGATTGATCATAACCTCATCATTACCCAATTTGGTTACTGTAAATGATACTGGTTCATTGTTAGCTGCCTCTCATGCTTCTTCGGCATAACGCGTGCAGAATCCAAGCAAATTTTGTCAGAATTAATGAGGGCTCATCATTGTATCCTATTGTTGAAAGACTACAGTTGACCAATAGCCCCCTGCAGTGAGCACTACCGTTGTTTCTCGGCGTATAGGCTTGATTCCGCCGAGTTGGTTTGCACAGGGTATTAGCCACTGAGCAGCCAAATTGGATGATATGAAAATTGCTGACTTTTTAATAATAACTTAATAAACTATTATATGGAGCAATCGCCCCTTATTTTGACCTTTATTAACTTTATACTAATCGCAGACTTATCTGCAATCACCTAATCACCAGGAAAAGACCCCCTGTTCAATCCTCCATATGACTCTTTATATCTTGGTTCCCCAGCCAGATGCATCCTCAGCTTGGTAGCCATCTATTTGTCTTCCCCTTTCTAGAAGCTCTCATTTAAATCAAATCTTGATGCAATTCCCCTTGATTCACCGAATGATTGACATTTTGATCAATTTTTATTCATATACCTTCCCCAACAATCTTAAGACTCATCTGAATTAATACTCCAATCCTCTGATATAGGTAGCATATCGTCCAGTCATATCAACTTTCCAACAGGTAGTGAACAAACAACAAGATTTGGGTGGACCTCAAAGGGGAGTCCATATCTAAGTGATGATCAGGGCTGAAGTGCTTGGGTGCCTCAGTCTGGAGGGGACAAGGGTGGCCCAGTAGTTCACCAGATATGGCTGTAGTTTTGTGAAAGTAAAATAGATGATGTTGTTAAAGACCTCCCTTATGAGTTCTGCGCACAGGTTTTCCTAAGATAATATTAAAAAATGCAAACCAACTGCCTTTATTGAAAAGGAAAATGATTAACAAGAAAAGTTGGTCTTGAGAACTATACATTAAACAAGGGGAGGCGAGTCATCAATTAGGAAAATGGCTTAAGCCTAAATGAACCAATTGGTGCACCCTAACATTGGCCAGGGTACTGTAGCTCGAGATTAATCAAACTTGAGTGAAATATTGTAAGCTAAGTATTATTAATTTGGAAAATGTTATAAATTGAACAGATTTTGACCACCATACTCCAAGAAACTAAATTGAACTGTCATTGTTAAGAGAATTAACTTATCCATTTTACCACCACTGCCATAGCACATGGCCTGGGCATCATGCACTTCCCCTGGACCAACCTGAGCATATCTGGCTTGCACCCGGCGTTGGTTCAAGGTGTGATTTAAGTCAAGGAGGTCCTGAAGCTTGAACTTTTCAAACTCATGATGTCCAGCCTTGCCTTGGCAGTGGTTCCCTCAATAAAGTCATGAAAACATGACATTGCCCTCTCCTCCTTTTTGGGCTCCACCCCCTTTTGGGGCATTTGTCAAATAAAAATCTTTGTGGGCAGGGGCCAACTTCATGGCAGTGATAGCTCGCTTGGACTTGGAACCTGCAGCCTCAGGGAAACGCTTGTGGAACACTTCAATTAGATCATGGGAATGAGTGCAGTTATGCGGTGGTACCTAACTGTTCACCGCTGCATCATATCCCTTCCAAGATACAAGATACTTAAGTCTTCAGATCAGATGGAAGGCTACTATCTCCTCCACATATCACTCTGGCACCCCATCAACGAGATAAGCCTCAGGAGTCTCTGATAGGGGCCCTCAAACAACGTAAGTTTATTTTCATAGAAGAATAAATTGCTTCAAAACAAAGTGTGGAGATTCAACTGGTATGAAGCGTGGCTCACCTTTCTGACAACGCGGTATGAGTCAATCCTCTTCAGTCCCAGTTTTCTGACTGGTTGCTTGATTAGGATGTTTTTAGTGTCAAGAATCACGAGATCTCCTTCCTTGTATGCTGGTCCAACTCATCTCTTTTCATCAGCATTCTCCTTGTAAGCTTGCATAGCCTCATCCAGAATGGTGTTCACCTAATGGTGTACTTTCTTGATTGTCTTATCAAAGTCCACCAGTGCTTCCACCTTGAACCACACCTGGGCTCCATGCTGAAGGTGGGATTGAAGCCATAGTTGGCGAAGAAAGGGGAACAACTGATTGATGCATGCTGGGTATTGTTATAGCTGAATCAGGACATGGGGAGATGTGAAACCCAATCTGAATGATCTGCGGCGGTGTAACACCGCAGGAACTGTTCTAGGTACTGGTTCACTCGTTCATTCTGCCCATCTGTTTAAGAGTGATATGCAGGTGAACGGCAGGGGTGAATCTGAAGAGTCTTACACAAATCTTCCCAAAAGATGGAGATAAACTGGGGTCCACAATTTCTAAATTATTTCTTGGGGACCCTGTAAGCACAAACACATGAGTGACAATGAGTCTAACTATCTCAGCCTCAATTACCATTGTTCTTCAGGGAATAAAGGGGGTGAACTTTGTAAAACGGTCCACCACTACCATGATAGCATCGTAGCCATCAAAAATGGACAATTTTACAATATAATACACCAATAAAGAAGTCCAAGGCGTTTAGCCTTTGAAATGGTACCAACAACCCTTCTAGTGGCTGGCGATTCAGCTTCATTTGGTTGCAGGCCAGGCACTATTTGCAATACCTGACCACCTGTGTGGCTAACCCCACAATTGTAAGTGCAGAAAATTATCTCCAGAGTCATTACCTTCTCAGGATGACCAACGGTGATTCTTTCATGATGGTCCCAGATGATTTTCAAATGAAGTGGTCCAGAAGAAACTCATAAGCGTCCCAGAAATCACACCATCTCATCCTACAAGTGATAACCCTTGATAATATCCTCCTAATCCAACGCTCACATAGCGAGGACCATAGCATATTCATCTGACAAAGGGTGGGAAAGGACTACCTTTCTGAACATACCATATTACTCCGCCTTCCAGAGAGCAAGTGCTGGCCCGTTGGCCAAGGGAGAGGGTAGTTGAGACACAATTTTACCCCAGAGGAATTATCAAGTGGGTATTATGAACCTCTACCTCATTAGGATCTGGAGCTAGTGCAGGGTTGCGGCTTAAAGCGTCCGCCAAATTATTCTCCTTGCCCTTGGTGAACTCATATGTGAATGATTATTGGGCAAGGGTCTCATGCCAATGGGTCTGCCAGAGGTTAGGACATGAGGTGCGTGGTAGTACAGCAAGGCACAGTGGCCTTTACGTATGCAGAAGGGTTGGGATGAGCCATATAAGTGATGAAACAAATAATTCAGCGCCTCAACCACTGCTAATAACTCATTACCATATATGGTATAAATTAACTCTGGTAGAGACATCTTCATGGAAAAATATTCCACTGGATGCTCTATTCCATCTTTGTCTACTTGTAATAAGGCCACCACTATGGCGAAGTCGGAGGCATCAGAGTCAACAATGAACTTTTTAATGGGGAAGACATGGCAAAGAACGAACATGGACATCAGAGTACACTTTAATGCTTGGAAGACATCCTGCAAAGTTGGGTCCACTGGAGAACTTTTGCCCCACTTGCTTATACAAGGGTGCCACCACTTCAGAAAGATTTGGTGTGAATTTCCTAAGAAATTTACACGTCCCTCAAAAAACTCTTTAATTCCTTAACCAAAGTTGGAGTAAGCCACTCACAAATCGTTTTCCCTTGTCTGGAGTTATGTGCCATTGGTCAAACACGACATTGCCCAAGAAGGTGACCTGGGACTTGAAGAATTCACATTTATTAATTTTTAATGTAAGGTTGGCTGCCCTCAAACGCTTCACCACCTGCCAAAGGTGTATTGCATGGGACTAATTGTTAGGAGAACATACCAGAATATCATCCATGTAGGCTACCATGCATACCCCAGCAGGTCCCCCAAAACTTCATCATTATGGCGTTGAAAGATAGCAGGGGCATTTTTAAGCCCAAAGGGTATAACCCAAAATAATAAAATCACTTTTCTGGTATGGAATGCAGTCAGCCACTCCTGGCCCTTCTTGATATGGATCTGATTGAATGCGTTTAAACAATCCAGCTTGGAGAAGACTCTCGCCTTCTCCACATAGCGTGCAATCTGTGATTCCAGTGGTATGGGATGCAAGTCTAGTACTGTGACGTTGTTGAGATTTATATAATTTATGCATGGGCGTAAGGTATCATTGGCCTTCTCCACAAAGAGAAGTGGGAAACATACAGGGTAGGTTCGCTGAAAAATCGCGCCTTTGGCTAACTGCTCCTTAACCCACATGTTGTGAAATTAACGAGACGGATCCTTCCAATAGTATCAAAATTAGGGGTATTGGTTAGTCAGGTGTGATTGCCGGCTAGTCTCCTAGTTTGATACTATTTAATGGTATTTATCTATAAATTAGATTTAGGTTCACTTGAATCTACATTCACTGCTGAAATACTAATTTGAGGATCATTGTGGGAGTTTCCAGTGGAAATTTGAAACCCCGTTACAAAACACCTGAAAATGGTTCAACTGACTAATTCAGAGCACCAGCAACTCATTCTGAGGATGCTGAAAGTTTAATTTATATTATTTAATTATACAATTGACCAGTGACCCATACCAAGGATAGGTCATATTAATCTAATTTCGGTGAACAAATGGGCGGATTGGGAGGGATTATTAACAGGAATGACTAAAATTTATGAGAAAGTGCCAGCTTTGATAGCAAATGGGTTTTAATAGTTGAAGTAGCCTAGAGTATAAATAATCATTTATCCCTCCAAATAATATCTCTTTTTTGCCCACTTTTCTATTTATTTGAAGTAGCAAGAGCCACTAAAGTAGATTGAGTGGGACTGGAGATCCTTGACGTTGGTTTGAGGTGATGTGCCTGGAGTGGCCAGTGCTACCAGCTCCAATATTAGCCCCTAGGAGGAACAGGTGGGAACCTGGTTAACCAGCCACTTATTATGGCACTTCTGGCAATCAACCCTGCGGGGTGCAGAGTGGGAGTGCCTTGGCCGCCCAGGATGGGGGCGGGTCTCACTGGGGAATTCACAGATGGGTTGGAAAAGGTTAGGATGTTGAAGCAGCGTGGGAGTGCCTTGTCCACCCAGGATGGGGGTAGGACTTGATGAGGCACACCACAAGCCCTTGGGCTAAGGTGAAGCCGTTGGTCTGATGTGTTGGTGGGTTAAATGTAGACTCCAACGGGGTTTGTATGCCTATGAAGGTGAAACGGCAAATGGCCAACTAGTCTTCATACAGGTTGGCCTGGCACACTAGCGGAGCCCACAGTCAAACTTTACAACAACATACATCTAATGCCTCTTCCCCCTGTACAGTCAAAAAGTTAATCTAGAAGATATATTCACCAGATCAACAGTGAGCTTGGACTCACAATCAGACTCCGAATGAACTGGTAGTAAGTTGGCTGTTCCGCATCAAACAAAGATTCCAGCCCCTCCAAACAGGAAGGTAAGGGTACCTCCAGAGAGGGCTTCAGCAATGGAGAAAGAATGAGTATGTGGATATTAGGCCATTGGGGAAAAATTGCCCTGAGAGTTTACTCCAGATAAGGGTACAACTAATTCTTGACCATCATTAGTGATAATGACAAGTATTGGCTTTTAAGTTGGTTCTGGTATTAAACTTTCGCCTCCACTCTAACCTCAAACTAATGGGGTACAGAAGGTTTTTGATTTTTTGGAAATGGTCCACCAAATGATACTTGCCAACTTGATAATCCGCTAACCCTAGAAACTTCAGCTTGGAAATACCTTGAGAAGCCCCTCCTCTAACCATACTACCAGGCAATTAACTTAACTCAAGATAGTCGGCTAGGTCTTGGCCTAAAATTATCAGAGGCTCTGGTATCCACCAATTTTTTGCTGATTTTACCTGTAGGGGATGAAAGGGTAGCAGTAACCAAAAAAATTAAATGTTCTTTATTAAAAGCAAAAAACGCCACCCTTTACCATAAAAATCTTCTTCAGGTATAAGAATGCCTCCAGGGTATCTTTTTGCATCATAGAATGGAGAGGGATAATTGGCTATTCTTACTGCTGAGGTCACATATCCCACCATATCTTCAGCAATTGTATAAACATTTTTATATTGAAGAAGTAACTTCTTTTTCACTTCCTGTGTTCTGAGGATCGTGATAGGGGTCAAGCGTGGGTTCTCTGGGGTGATCTAGTATATTGAAATGGGTTCCACATTTGAGCCACAAGAGATGATATATTTTGCTCATTTTTGTATAAGAATTTAGCATTATAAAACGCGTTTTGGGACATGAAAGACCTCATACCCATTTTGATGGCGGGTTGTGCATCATTATCCAAGGCCATCACCACCAGGCCCTTTGTCAATGATCCCGCCTGCGCCATCCAAACGTGGTTCCAGAAAAAACTTTATATACATCATTTTTGATAATCTTGGTGGGAAGTTGGGGAATCACAACTCCCAGATTGAAGCATTTATATCAACATGTAAGTGCAAGAATGGTGGGCACTTCCCAGTTGGGGTATTGAGAATAGACCTAAGACTTTCCAACCATCAGCCAAATGAGAAAATGGTGCTGAGCCCATCAAGGCCATGGCACATGGCAGGCAAAATTAATTTTTACTCAGCGAAAGCCCCACATGGATAATATTTTCGCACTTAAATAAAATTGGGTGGTCGTCTAATGTCAGGAGAGTGTCTATAACTCTCTCATTCCCAGTGAGGAGGGCACTGTGCAAAGACACATCACCAGGGAACTAATTGTCAGTATTATGGCGAGAATATCCCCGCAGAGGGTGATGGAGCTAAAGCAACACAAGGCAAAGGTGTACAACGTGGTATTTATTAATGGGTAGCGAACAAACTAAAAGACTTGGGTGGACCCCAAAGGGGAGTCCATATCCAAGCAGAGATTGTAAGGAGAGTATCTATAACTCTCCTGTTCCCAGCGGGTAGGTTCATAGTGCACAGGGCCAACGCTAGGGACTAGTTGCTAGAATAAAAGTTACTTAAGCCTAGCAGAGGGTGCTGGAGCAATAATAACTTAAGTAGGGAAGAGCAATCATTAGAGGAAGTAAGCAAACACAAATGACACAGTGCACTGAGTTGGAAGGTATAGGCGTCCCAGGTTGGAGGGAACCTGGGTGGCCCAACGGTGCACAAGGGAATAATTTATTTATATTTAAAATGGAAAGGTTAACATAGCTTGAGACCTCCGCAAAGAGGTCTGTGCACAGGATCATCCAAGAGATCATAATTATGAAAAATGATGTACTTAGCGAGGGATTTTAATTTATGGGGAGAAGTTGACCAACAGGGAAGAGTGGTCTTGACATGAGGAATTTAAGGAAATTCGGGCAAACACTCAATTGAAGGAGGTGGATCTAAGCCAAGCATGCCAATAGGCGCACACTTCCATTGGGCAAAACGCTATATTGGGTAATTGAGTAAACTCAGTTGATTGATTGTATAAACGGCTGACCCAAGCTGGAAAGTTCAAAAACCAAATAGGATTTGAAACCCCGTTCACCCAAAAACTGAAGTGAACCATTTTCAGTCATAATGAAGCTAGTTCATTTAAACTCCCCTACTCTCATACAGGGCCAAACTTCGCTTGCTTTTATAGGACCAACTTGAGCATATTTTGCCTTCACCCAGCGTTGGTCTATGGTGTGCTTGAGGTCAGGGAGGCCTGCTAATTTCACCTTCTTGCCCTCCCTGAAAGCCTTTTTATCTCTAATGTTGGTCCCAAGGATGATGTCATTTTCTAACCATGACAGATCTGTTCAGGAGTGCTTGGGCGCCTTGATCTGGAGGAGAACAGGGTGGCCCAGCAGTGCACCAGATGCGGTCATAGTTTTGTACAATTAAAATGGCTGACGTTGTTAGAGACCTCCCAAAGAGGTCAGCGCACAGGTTTGTCCAAGTTAACATATAAAAAATGTAAACCAATGGGATTTTATTGAAAAGGAAGATGGCCAACGAGGAAATTTGGTCTCGAGAATTATACTTTAAACAAGGGGAGGCAAGTTGTCAATTGAGGAAAATGGTTCCAAGCCTAAACAAACCAATCTGTGCACCCACTATCAGCCAGGGTACTGTAGCTCGAGATAAAACAAACTTGAGTGCAATATTGCAAGCTGAGCCAACCCATTTGGAAATATTTAAATTGAACAGGTATAAACCCCCGTTCTCCAAGCAACTGAACTGAAAAGTCAATGTCAAGAAGGTAACTCATCCATTTTAACACCACTGCCATGCCACATGGCTGGGAATCATGCACTTCCCCTGGACCACCTGGGCATATCTAGCCTGCACCCAGAGTTGGTCCAAGGTGTGCTTTAATCCAGGGTGGTCCTGCAGCTTGGCCTTTTTGGACTCCTGACGTC
This sequence comes from Massospora cicadina, assembly GCA_022478985.1. Classification (NCBI taxonomy): domain Eukaryota; kingdom Fungi; phylum Entomophthoromycota; class Entomophthoromycetes; order Entomophthorales; family Entomophthoraceae; genus Massospora; species Massospora cicadina. Next base: position 1,414 of record JAKSZP010010237.1, on the reverse strand, counting down.
CAGCCTTATATTGGCAGTTGGTTCCCTCAATAAAGTCATGTAAACATGACAAAATCAGCCTCAATTAGATAAGAATTATGGAATCAGGTTTTCTGAAAATAGGACAACTTTACATGTTTAAACAAGGCACTATTGCAATAAGGTAAAGTTGACTTTAAGGCCCATACCATTAACCTTTATTGTAGTATGGCCAAGTGAGCTTTTCTTCCTCCATCTATAAAATTTAGTTTATACCACAATTCAAATTTTGAATATAATTTTTCATTAGACTTCATTTTGTTATGTTACTGAAGCTTTACCATGGCAATTTTGACCAATAGTGGTGTAGTTTAACACGCCTTTCATAAATTGAGTGCCGAACTCAAACCCTTTACTGTTTTGCAGATTATGTGCTTGCTCATCCGTCTCAAAAAAAACTCACAAAACTCTCCAATAAGACCTAGTTTAATAGTAGTCCATATTAATTTCAGATGTCTATAAACAATCTTGGTTCAAACCTACTTTTAAAACAGCAACTACATGGAACATGAAAACTTCTTTCACACCTACAGCTCATTTTTATAACCTTTTTACCTTTGTAATTGGGTGCCAGGACCTACTGTAGCACTAACTCCTTAAGCTACAGTCTTTAAACTCACTTTTAGGGTTGTAGCTAATTTTAAGAAGACTATCCATCTTGAGAGGGTCTGGTCATGCTCAGTTGATGGTATTAAATTTGATATTACTCAAGATGCTCTAATGAAATTTAAGAGGAGTTCCCTAAAGATTGAAAGGCATCTTTTAAATAACATACTAAAAGGCCCCTTCAACAAGCTATAAGGGTGCAGTAGGGGCAATCATAAGTCTTTTTTTTAATACTAGCAATCATAAGTCTTACTGGGGTAACCCCAAGAATGGGAGTGGAAGGGAATGTGAAAAACCTCCAAAGTTTGCAGCTGTTAATAACTATTTATATAGGACGGATCATTTTTCTAAATGGTAAAGAATAGATAATGGCTAATATAGCGCAGATTGTGCCCATAAAAAGGCATGCTAATTAAAAAGGGTGGTTGATGGCATGTGGGGCATGCACAATGGGTTGGCAATCAAAATTTCTAGAAGTAATTATCAGTGTATCATAAAGGGCTGGGAGCAATGATGGATTTGCTGATCAGAATGTCCACTTGATAGTTTTCAATACTATCTCATGGATGGCAGTTCATCACCTTGATAGTTTTGGCAAAAGTCTGTGAGGTGAAGTGAGGGGCAATTTATGTGACAAAGGGACAAAACACAAAGTTGCTGTTTATTAAATAGACTTAAGGAAAGCTAAAGAGTAAACTTGCAACCTACCCTAAGGAGGGTGGTTGCTTATATAGTGGGGTGGGAAAAGGGAGCTCAGAGTGTTAGGGGCAACAAAGCCTCTACTGGGCAT
>JAKSZP010010236.1:0-13727 GCA_022478985.1 Massospora cicadina | reverse complement strand
TGGGAATGTGACGCCCTCTTTGATGGGGCATGCATGCGCCTTATGGCTGAACGCATCACAGTGGGTGCAAATGGGGGGCGCGCTGTCCACAGTTACCCAGAATGGGTGGGTGGTATGCCCTGCGATATCAATAAAAGTGGAGTGCAGGATCTGGGTTAGGTCCTTCACAATCTCCTCAGTTGGGGTCAGAACTGCGATGACTTTGCTGGTGCACAGGTGTGGCATCAGCATGAAACGTTGCATTTCGAAAGATTGTATTTCGCCATATATGGTGAGACCATCTTTCAGGTGTTGCTCCAAAATATCACATTTTACCATAGTAGGCAAAAAGTCAAACGTGAGGAAAATTTGGTTTGATTTTGTCCATCTGGTGCATTTAGTTTTGATGACCCGTTGCCCTTCAGGGAGGTCGACCACTATGCGCACCACTGCAGCCTCATCTGCTGCTATTTTGCTTTCAAAACCTAGGTCCAGCCAACCACGTGACATGGAGTGAGGTGCAATGTACACCGCGGTTGGGAAAATTTTGTGTACATCTTCACAAAATTTTTCCCATAGGGCCGTTTTTTGGATGTCCAGATACACACGGACTCCAAATTTCACCAACGAAAGTGGCTGGGAATGTGGCATGTTGATGTACTGGTTGCATCGTGCTTGCCACGCGAGTATCTCCGGGGAAATTGTGACCGCCAGTTTTTTTAGATTTTTTTCTATTCTGCCGGATTCTCTGGGGCGTTTTTGAACATTAGAGGCCGCGGGCCTTCCGCCTGCTCCTCTTGCCTTGCTTGCCCAACTGCTCCCAGACATGGGCGCAGACAAATCCCCTTTTGAGATTATCAAACTAGATTTAGTCTTGAATTGAATGGGTTGCAAAAGTGTTTGCAACGAGAAAGAAAAGTTGGGACCCTTTTATCGCAATTTTTGTACCTGAAATCCTCCCAATTTTGGGAGCATTTTGCCACCAACAAACCTAAGAAAAGGTTTCAGTTGTAGGCCAAACTGAGTGGCAAAATAGCTGTTGAAATTTTGTGCTGGATGTGACCAGGAGATGCCCTAGAGGTATAAATACCAGTGGTTGGCCTAATGACCATTATCTAATAAATAGCTTGTAATGAAAGTCTTATTTGTTTTATCCTTTTCCTGGATTATCTAAATCATAACTTTGGAGAAGTGTCAACAAACTGGAAGGACCGAATCCCCAGTTTGTAGTTAATCCTGCCTCAGAAGAAGTTCCCAAATACAAAGAGAAAATTACGCCTGAAATTGGCTAGAACAGTCGAGGTGAATTTAATAAGCCTAGTGAGTTATAAGACAGTTTGAATCCTGTAGGCACCATCAAGGATCAATTATTAAAACTTCAGGCCGAATAGATGTGCAGGATACCAATTTCCAAGCGAGTGATCCTCAGATTTTGGCAGGGGGGTTGGAGGATGAATGACATGAACTGATATGAGGACAGCGCTTTCACCTAGTGAAGAAGCAGTGTCTCAGGAATACGCTTGAGGTTGAAGCACATCTACCTGTCTCTGAAGATCATTAAGATTATCAATTATAAAGTCTACTCATCTGTGGGTGGCACTAGAGCTAATTTTATGGCGAAAAGTTGGTTTAATTGGCGTATTTCGTTTTTTAGAGTGGTATTAGTGGCTTGGAGATCAAGCTGATTTGTTTGGTGATGATCACTCTTTGCTCTGATCCACTTAACAAGGCAGGTTAGGTGGCCAAGGTTCTGAGGCGTTTGTGATGAACAAGTAAGGAAACTTTGGTAGAGAGGGTAACTCCATCCCAATTAAGTTGTGCTCCTTGGGTGACGCATCCTAACAGGACATCAGGATTTTTTTGTTGAATTAATGCCTGGAGGCATTTGTTGAGGATTTGGGGTCACCGCTGGGTCCTGGAGGACCACTGGGCCCTAAGGGTCCGCTTCCTCCATCTTGTCCGTCATGACCAGGGGGTCCTCTTTCACAATCCTGTCCATCATGACCAGGGGGTCCTCGCTCACCTTCACATCCATCATAATTGGGAGGTCTACGCTCATCAGGCCCTTTTGAAACATGGAGTTATACAAACTATTCTGGCCTTCCCTTAATTCATAGATCATTTCCTCCAAGGTTTGGAGGCTTTCCTTGACAGAGGTGATAAAGTTATCAAACTCTGAGCATACTTCAAGGGTATGATCTATGACTTAGTTATAGATAACAACCTCTAGTTAGCTAAAACAAGAAGTGAGTTCCAACTGAACAAAACATATGGCTCCTTGATCCAAGCAGGTGAGAACATCTTGTATTACATTAAAAACTGCAAATTTTCTACACTTGCAGTTTAGTTTTCATGGCTGAACTGGGAAGCAGATTGATAGAGTTGGATGAGTTGTAAGTGTATGGTCTCCAATAGCTGCAAGTGGCGGAGTAATTCTTGATGATAAAACCTCGCTACTTGAAGTAAATGGTATAGAGTGGGATGGACAAAGTGGCGCAGATAGCGTTCCATATGTCCAGCTTCAACTTGTTCTATATTGAGTGAAAAACTTTGAGCTAACTTCATCATAGGGTTTGCATGGCAAGAGCTCTTCTTCTATTGTCTTGGCCCCAGAAACAAAGGCCCCAGATAAGATTAGCTGAAGAGCTTCAGCAAAGTCAGATAGTTGTAAGCTATATTTTCTTACAGATGAAGTATGGAGGGTCACTTATGTAGAAGGGGGAAAGAGAATATTGCAGTTGGTTGCAGTATTGCCAACATTCTTCTTGAATGCCCAGTTGCTGAGATAGCGGCTTCAAGATGTGAGGAGTTTTCTGAAACAGAATAGTTATTGTCCATTTTTGCTTTTATTTATTTTAATAATGTTCACCACAAACTCAGGGTGCAACCTTGTAGGAAGCACCAATTTTGTCAGAATCATGGGTTGATACCACAGATCCTTTTGCTGTTTGTGATCCAGATGACCTGAAGTCTAAGGGTGTTGGTTAAATACTTGAATGGCTTCTCTTGGTTGAAAAGTTTTGTTAATCCAGATATCAAGTATGGTGTGGTAAATTCCAAATAGATACATTTATACTTAAAATTGCAAAAAGGGAGAGAAAGCGTAAAGTTCATTAACTTAAAACCAGCTATATATGGGTAATCAGGGAGCTTTTTCTTTCCAATTACTATCACTTTTAGTAATACAATTCGATTCAAACAGCATAATTTGATAATCAACACCAGGTGAGATAAGTATGAACAATAAAGTAAAGAGCTGGGTGAACGCAGTAAAGGGCAGTAGACCCAGACCTGCACCACCCAAAGGTACTAAGCGCACAGGTACAAACAAAAATCTCAGTAAAAATAAAAAACCTGAGGTGGCGCCCCTGCAGGTTTTGTTAATTTATTTGGTAAATACTGCAGCTATTTGGAAGTATCCCAATTGCAACTACTGTCATCAGTGGAACATGGGATATAAGTTTTCCTGGGTGTAGAAACACTGACAATGTGGGAAAAGTTTGGCAAAGCCCAACAAAAGATTTTCTGCACGCGGTGTATTTAACAACCCAAACTATCCGCAGAGGTTGGGTAGAACTTGGGTAAAAACCGCAGAAGAAGCAAACAAAGCAGTGAATGTCATAGTGGTACTCGACCTTCCCGATGGACAGCAATTGGTCCCAACCAAATGCACCCATTGGACTGAATCCAAAGACATTTTTAAAATTTTTGATTATCTTCTGACCACACTGGCGCGCACAGTAGTCAAAAGACATCTCTGAGAAGGCTTGGAAGCCTAAAAAGAAATAAAACAATCTGAAATGCAAAGATTCTAGCTGATGCTGACTCTTAGCATGGGGAAGGCAATAGCAATTATTTCACCAAACCAGAATGTAGTAGAGGATATTACAAAAATTCCCCACATCGCATCCTTCACCATTAACGGGAAAAATCCCAGCTGTTCCGCAAACAGTGGAAAGCGCATCCCCCATATGCAACCACTGCCAGGACTTTGGGCACAAGATTCACGCTTTCCCATAAAAGAAGGCCTGAGAGAAATGGAATTATGTGAGTATGAAATGGGCGAAGATGACTCAGAGTATGCCAAAATCACGGATACTACACAAGCCTTCAACTGGGGAGAATATGGGCAATATAAAATAATTGACCCTAAATCCTCAAAAGAACAAAAAATGGCCAAACAAGCTCGCAAGCTGGCTGCAGCCAAGGCAAAGGCCTCAGCGGATTCAACCATATCGCTGGAGCAGATCCAGGAAGACATGGAGGAATTTGAGTCCATGAACCAATCAGATCCCATGGAAAACCATACACCCAATCTGACCAGATTGAATTTGGCGGAACCTGATTCAGAAATGAATGCAGCAAAATTGGGGTTCAGTGCACCCCCAGAAATTGCAGAATTTAACCCAATTGGGAAGGAAAATCAACAATGGAATGTGCAAGAAAATAATGTGGCCAATAAAAACCCACAAGTGCACCACAACAACATATTGAAACCAAGCAAAGCCAAGAGAGGAGCAAAAACTGCGGCGATGAAAGGGGCAGAATACACCCCAACTACTACTCATGGTTATGCTCCTGCAGCAGAGGTGCAGTGGAGAGAAATGTGAGTGAGGGAGTAGGGCCGGGGGCCCTGTTAACTGCTCCTGAGGTGCATCGGGCGTCTCAGTAGAGATAGGGATGCTGAACATAGCGGGACTCAAGGCCTTAACGTCCCAGGCCAAGAAGTTGAGTCTCCTATGAAACCCACCTGTATATCCTGGCGGTGCAGGAAACCCACTGTCCACAGGAGAGGAGTAGGCATGGGAAAAAATGCTCCTCCCAACAATATTGTTTTGGTCACTCCACTGTGGGGTGATAGTATGCGCAAACCAAAACTTTAAATTTATTAATAAAATTTTTTTCTTGGACAGCCACGTACTCACTGTAACCTTCTCATGGCACACCAAAGTGCATACAATAGCCAGTGTGTACGCCCCAAATGGTGCACATGACCAAAGAGAATTTCTCACAGACCTAACACAACTAAATCTACCAGAAAATACTTTCATAATGGGAGACATGAACTGCTGGATTAACCCAGAGATGGACCAATGGCCATACACAATGGAGATACCACAAGGGCAAGTGGAACTCTGAGTACTAAAGGCCACTCTGGGACTATATGATCCACTGCCAAAGAGGCAATCCCTGCTACAAAACATGACACGCCCACATTTGCACAATGGTACACTTGTCTCTATGTTGAGGATAGACCTAATACTCACACCAATAATTTCTGTCACCAAATTCAAAAATTTAAAACTGCAAAAATTAAATTCTCTGACCATCAGCTTGTTTTGGTGTCTTACAAACTAACAAAACCAAGTACCCAAGCACCCAGATGGTGCAGAATGCACTCAGAAAGTTTATCCAACTCAGAGTTTCAATCCTGGATGGAGGAAATATCCTCAACCTGGGATTTTCAAACACCTTTTGATTGGAACCACTAACTACCTGGGAAAATTTCAATAAATCAACAACCCAACAAATTAAACATACATCGTCTAGAAGACACAGGGCAGTTTCAGCCATTATCAAACACAAATTGGCTGAAATTGACCATCTAGAAAACAATGTACCAAGAATGGGATACAGCCATGGATGGGGTCACAAATTGGGTGGAGGTTTCTGCTCTGCTAAACACCCTGATCCACAAACACCAACACCAAGTTGGAGTCCAATATGGAGGCAAAAACATAAGAGATGGAGAAACTTGTTGAGCTACTTTTTCTGTTGATTCCATGCCCAGAAAAATATGATAGCTTGTACACAGGTCTGTCAACTGGACAAATCCATAGAAGAAACACCCAAAGAAGTAGTGACCGAAGTGCACAGGTTATATATGAACTTGTAGAAATCTGAGCTGTTCAAACCATAAAAATCAAAAAATTCCTAAGAAGCGCACATATTGATACCACGGTCCAAAAATAACAATTCAATTAACATAATTTTGCGTGAGGAGTTATGGGAATTAGTACGCGGTGCACCAAGAGGGAAATGCCCTGGACCTGATGGGGTTCCCTATGAATTTTATATAAAATATTTTACTAACATCTCTAAAATTCTTCTAGCTTCAATGAACAAGTGTATTATGGAAACATGCCTCCTACCTGGAGTCAAAGAAGCCTACATGGTCACTTTATTCAAGAAAGGAGACAGATTAGACCTATCCAACTGGCGCCCAATTTCCCTAACCAACACAGATACAAAAATTTTCACAAAAATTATGGCTAACGACTAGTAGAAATTTCAACTGATGCGATATCCCCATCATAATATGGATTTGTTCCAAGAAGATCCATATGGGATACATCCACACAGTTGCAAATTTCTGCCAGTCCAAAACCTCTGGAGCACTTGTCTTTTTAGACCAACAAAAGGCATATGACAGGGTGAACTGGACCTATCTTAGGGCCTGCCTTCAAAAATTCAAGCTTCCAAATAAATTTATAAACTGGGTAATGTTGTTTCCAGAGTCTGCAACCATGGCTGTGCGGGGAGCAGGCTTTTTAACCAACCCAGTTATTCACAGAGAGGACTAAAACAAGGAGACCCCTTAAGCCCTCTACTCTATAACTTTAACCTAGACCCTCTAATCTGAAATACAAACACACTGCTCAAAGGAATCAACGTCAAGGGCCAACCACCAGTCAAAATGATGCCTTCGCTGATGATTGTGTGGTGGGCATATCCAACAATCAGGACGCTTGCATAATTGAGAAGATAATATAAGACTAATCAGCCATAAGTAACGCATCACTTAACACTGAGAAAACGGAAATTATACTCCTGGGGAAATATTAGACTCAGTGGATGCCATCTACACAGGTCCAACAAGCTAATACAACATCAAGATTCCTGAACAAACATATGAGGATAAAATTAGCAATGACCTCATTGAAACTTCCATTCATCACCAAGCTAACAGCTGGCCCTGTTCGTGACTTGGGAGTATGGTTGGAAGAAGGAGGCTACGCCAACTCCATGATGGAAAATCAAATATTAGACAAAATAACAAAACGCATTGCCTCCTTACATGGACACCAAACAGGTCTAAAAGGAAGGGTCATGGTAGCCAACTCTATGATTCTATCAATCATATGGTTCACGGCCCATGCAATTGCTTTCTCATTATCCTTCTTAAATACAATCCACGCCCTATTACAAGGATGGCTATGGTCCAACCACAACCCCCCTGTACGCCTTGAAACCCTATTTGGCTCTAGAAGGAATGGAGGTATGGGGCTTACTAATTACGTAGAGCAAGCAACCCCATATACTGGGATCCTGGATAGCTCAGGTGACTATCCCAGATCTTCCAGATACACAATGGGCCAGAACAGCAAGATATAACTTCACACGTGCACTCCAATTACAAAACCCAGATCACCTGAACACATTAATCAAATATCTAGAATCCCACCCCACAGCCGCAGGACCATACAACACTCCTGCACATTTCAAATGAATACTCCTAGTCATGAGAAGAGCGACATGGTGTATTCACATAAATGGCCAAACCAGTCACCGAGGACGCCCAAGGCTAACTCACAGACAGGAGATCAATGATCAAATAGTCACAGACAATATAATAAGCAAAAGCCCAAGTGCCATAGCCAGGATAGATTACCTGGACCATATGGACATACCCCTACAACCTGGAGACTCAAAGAAGAGTATGGAGATACACACATCACCCTCTACTCCAACCCAGGATAAGAGCACATGTATGGAGGTGCATAAGGAGAGTATACCAAACGGCTGAACGGTCAAACGCCAATCACACCTCATGTGCAATATGTGGTCAGTATGGAAGCCTAGCCCACCGTTTAGAACAATGCCCAACATCATTGGCTGTATGGAAAGAGGCCATGCGCCTTTTCCGCCAAGAAAACGGAAATCCATTCAGCCTAGCAAGGAACATGTTCACTAAAACATGGACTCTCCTATCCACCCATCTCTCAGGGCGCTAATAGTAGCAATATCACTATGGACGATACATACAATGGTACTGGAATCGTTCACAGGAGCAGCGCCAACAATCCAATAAACCATCCATTGCTTCCACAGCCATATATTGGAACATTTCCAAGCATGGCTGTTTGGACATATGACACCCCGTAACAGAAGGATAATCAACACATGGTTCCCCATATGGTTCCTAAAAGTTGATCCTTTCCTTCACACATGCTGCATCCAAGAATAAGCCAGAATAACTCCCCTTCATTACTGCCCTAATCTTGGTGATCCTGGAGACACCAAGAGGGCCTTGAACCCTCTGGGGTGTCTTTAATTGTAAAATTTCTTTAGTTTGCTCACTATATTGGAAGTGCTTGTCCCCTGGTCAGCCTTCCCCAATTAAATATATTAATGGGTAATCAGGGAGGTGTTTTGGTGAAAAGTCCAAGCTATCTAAGCCTAGGTCTAATAAAGTAAACCAATCAGTGATTCAAAAAAGCCCAATTATCTTAATTGAGTTGTTTGTGCTCATCTAATGGCTCAGGTTTGAACCCTGAGGTTGAGTGGCTACAAGGGAGCATGATTTGGCCATATCAGTTGAGGTTGATTGCCTATTTTAATAATAGTCAACTTTTGTCATGGATGATGCCTGACAAAAGTTTGGCTTTTTGGTCAGATCAGGATTGATCACCACTTTGATAGCTGTCAACTTTTGTTGGGGATTATCCTCAACAGAAGTTTAGGCTTTTTGGTTGGTTCAGGATCAATTCCTGTCATCTAACGTATCCAAATCCACTGTTTGGGTAGGAATCCCAACACATACAACAAATCAAATGGCGTTTTTCTTTTCACCGTATAATGTCTAATTTGTATGAAAATGTCACTGAACTGAGTAGGTTCCATGTGAATGTTTTTCCAGACATTAGCTTCCTAAGCGTCACATACAGCATTCCATTTACTTGTTCTACCAGCCCATTTGTCTCAAGCTGGTAGGGTAATGACATGACTCCTAAGATCCCCATTATTTTGTTCAGCCTTGGTATCATGTATGATGTGAAATTCATTTCATTGTCACTAAACAAGACTTGTGGGCATCCCTGGCAATATACAACTTTGTCCTGGATAAACTGTACGACTTGTTGCATCCACTTTTTGCCAGGTCCTTTGTCTTGACCTATTTAGACAGTTATCATTGCAACTATAATATAATAATATACCCTTGTGCTCATAGTCAGTGGTCCCATCACGTCAATGGATACTATATTTCAGGCAAATCAAGGAGAACCATTCAATATAGAATTTTCTTGTGTAGTTTATGCAACTGGCACTCCATGCAGCAAGCAAGATAATTGGCCACATCATAGTTAATAGACTCCCAGTAATAATACTGGAAAATGTGGTTGGTTGTCTTCCTCAGGCCTTCATGCATGACAACCTAATGTTCAGCTTGAACTATAGCTGCTTGTTCTGATGGTTTTGGGAATAACTGTCAATATATCAATCATCTTGAATACTTGTCCTTCCTTGGTCTTGGTGTGTTCCATTGCTTTTTAAAGTGCACCTTGAATTTCTCATGACTTGTTGCCAATTTTTCCTTTGACCGTTCTCTGAAACAGCTCATCAGCCTGTTGGTATCCACTTAGATCATTGGTAACCTTGATGAGACGTCCTCATTTTGATGGGAAGCTCCTGCTTGGTGGGCTATCTCAAAGTCGTAGGCTTAGAGCTTCAGTGCCCATTGGGCCAAAAGTCCTTCCAGTTCTTTCAGGTTGTGCAGCCAACACAGGGAGGAGTGATCCATCACCACTTTAAAGTGATTACCGTAAATATACACCTAAAACTGCTTACAGGCTTAATCACCGCAAGGCATTCACACTCAATAATGGTGTAATTCCGTTCTGCTGCTGACAATGTCTGGCTACAAAAGCTACCAGATGATCATCTCTGAGTTCATCTACTTGACTCAGGATGGTTCTAATCGCTATTAGAGAATCATCAGTACGTACTTTAAACTTCCAATTGAAATTTGGATGTTTCAAATCAGAGAATTTATCAAATACCAATGTAACCCATTGAAAAATCCTAGGCCTTTTCATTCCATATGGATTCTTTCTTTGGATCCTTCAGTAAATGTAAAAGGGGCTTGGCGATTCTCGCAAAATATCTGTATAAATCTATGGTAATATCTGACCATTCCAAGGAACACTTGAATATCTCAAACACTTCTCAGGATGGCTATTTATTCTATGGCTTCAATCTTCTGTGTTTGCAGCTGCAGTCCGCTGGAGTTGATGACAAACTCCAGATATATCAACCCTTTCCTGAAAAAGTGCACTTCCTCAGCTTAATCTTCAGGTTTGCCACGACCAATCTCTTGAAGACTTCTTCCAAGTGGTGCAAATGGTCATTAAAGGTCCTACTGAACATATTTATGTCGTCCAAGTACACCAGGATGCATGACAACTTCAAGTCATTTAATATGGCGTCCATGGCCCTTTGGAACGTTGCAGGCGCATTGCAAAGAATTTGGGGAATTCTCATGGGTTGGTATAGCCCCTGCGCAGTGATGATTGCGCACTTCTCTTGATATTCTATCAGCAAATCGATTTGCCAATATCCTGATATTATATCCATCATGGAGAAATATTTTGCTTCTCCAAATTGATCTAAAGCATCATCAATTTTTGGTAGTGAGACAAATCCTTCTTCATTATCTTGTCAGCCTCCAATAATCAATCACCACATGATTAGAGTCGTCCTTCTTCTTCATTATTAGAATAGTGATCACCCAGGTGCTCAACATTGGAACTAGGAATCCATGCTCCACTAGTTTGCTTATTTCCTCTTCCACTACTGCCTCTGCTGCCTTTGACTGTCTAATTAGTCTCATCCATATTGGTAGATTTTCCCCAGTGTCAACTTTATGGATTACATTATTTGCACATCCTAAGTTGTGGTCATTATGGGTGAAGATTTCCTAATACTTTTTTAATAGTTCAAGCACCTCCTTCTCTTGCTTTTTTGTCAGATCAGCGAGCTGCTTTTGGTCAAGTAATAAACTAATATTCTTGACAACACCTGCCAGCAATCTCTTCTCATTTAGGGTCCCAAAATCATGGAATTTTCACAATTCTGCCATTGGGATCATATGGACAAACGCAATGATCTGATTTTTCTCAATCTTCACTAATTTTCCACCTAAATTTTCCAGGAGAACTCAGATTTTCCCATGGCCTGGCATCACTATCCCAGGGGCCAACCATGTCTCTAATCTGGACTCCTTCCATGGGCTTCCAACTTCTCCATACAATAGCATGGGTATCTCCAGAGTCAATCCTGTATTGAATATTATCTGTGATCCCAGCGGTATGGTGTTTGACATCTTGCTTTGTAACAGAATTCCCAATTTTCCGAAATTTCTGTCATCATTTTTCTTCGCTTTTGTCCAACCAACTGATAGCAATTCAGGATAATTCCATTGTTGTAGATCATATTGATGAAGTTAATTCTCATAGTAAGCAGAGTTTCCCCATCTCTCTGAAAGACCAGAGGTAGTGTTTAACCTGATATGGTCAAGATTCTATCCTCAAAGTTACATTTAACTCCATAACTTTTTAGAAAACTTAATCCCAATAAGAATGTCATAGCTTTGGTTAGCCACAACTATAGCTGAGAGGATACCACCAGTAATCCAAATCTGAGTGGTAATGCACTATATGCTCCACAGGATATGGTCATATTTGGCCGGTGGTCTTATATTCCTTCTTATGCTCCAATCGAAAGATAGATCATTTTCTTCACCAGCTTGGTCAAGACAATATTAATTGGTGCCCTTGTCAATTATTGCCGGCACTTATACTCAATTGATCAGTATATTAATATATGTACATTCAGAGTTTTGTAAAATAGTATTTAGTAAGTTTATAGCAGTGTTATGCAACAAATTGAGAGTGTGAATTATTTGTGCTGACAAATCAGGAAATGATTCATTAATAATGCTTAAAATAAATTAACAGATTCTCCTCACCTGATTTAACCTTGTCCAGATCATCCAGATTCTCAGCATATTAGATCTTGTCCGCTAGTTGGTGTGGATATAGGTTAGAATCCTTCTTGATTATTTTGGGGTTGATCCCCTTCACACCTGCTCTTGTTACAGCAAGATGCCTAAACTGACCACTTGATGAAGCTGATCCTGTGCATCATCATTGATGAACAGATCACTGATGACAATGTCCTCTTTTAGGATATAATTAGGAATGGTTTTAACCACAGCTCTTGACTGTTCCCCATCTAGTACTTAACCCTTTCCTGACTCCTGTGCGGGTTTGGCTTCCTTTGCCTGGACCACGTCAATTTGCTCCTTAGGCTTATTGCTGGAGAAATGGGCAGCAAGTGGACCTCCCTCCACACTGGTGATAGCGCATGTTACTCTTGTCTGTCCATTTGAACCCCTCAGGTTAAGCCGGGAACTGTTCAATTAGTTGATTCCTTAGTGGGTTTGGTCAATTTGGTGGGGATTTGAATTCCTGACCGGACTAGGCTTGAAGCTTTTATTAGGGACCTCAAACGTGGATCCTAGCATCTTCAAGTGATCCACCATTTGCAAGGTGGTTAATTTGGTAACTTAACGCGGATGACATCATTTCGTGTATATTGCAATAAGGCTGAAAAGCCGCTTGTAACATGATCCACATTTCCAAATTGGTCAAGCTTTTCGCTCTGACCAAAATTGTGTTTCTTGGTAATATCAGTTGGTGAAATTTGCTAAGGTCTCATCTTTCAGGAATTAGTCTTTATAAATTTTGCTTGCATATTGACATACGTGAAAGACTTCAAAACTCCTGCATTATTGCAGCCTTGGACTTCAAATAAGACCAGTTGTCTCCTTATAGGTGAGGTAACACCAAGCTTTGGCAATCTGTATCTAAGCAGTTCATGACTTTCAAAGCTTTTTGTCTAACGCATACCAAACATAGTCATGTCAAACAGGCGGAAGAATGCAGGAACATTATCCCAACGAAAATTGGGTAATTTTGGCATGGCTTTGAATTTCTTCAAATTCTTTCTAGACGCAACTCTCAGCTCAACTACCTGACTGACTAGAGGAGTTATCTTGAGGTCATCTCCAAAATGGTAGCAAATACTGTCAGCATATTCTTAGGATTTGTCAACTTCCCAACTGTATGTTTGGTTTTTTCTTTGGCGTTGGTCACTGCATAAGGTTTGCATTCACATTTCTGATTTTTTAGTTCGTGGACCTGTTTCACTAGTCATTCCATGTCTAAGCTAAGTGAGCACAAACTAATGCAATCTTCTTCTTGTTCCATTTCTCAGGAATAAATTCTCTTTTATCAAAGCTCCTTCTTACTTTTTCAATGACGTTACTTTTCTAGTAACTCATTGCTGAAATTGGAAACTTCTTCTACTCCTTTCTTGATCTTAGTGACTCTCTCCTCTAGGGCATCAAATTCTCTATAATTAGCTTAATTCAAGGCGTTCTTGTTGATGGTTGCCAATTCCATTCATAGCTTTCTTAATTCTTCCTTATATGACATCTTAGATTGGCTTATCTTACTCAACTACCCCCTGTAGTGAGCATTAATGTTAAAAACTGGGTCTATCTAATTGTTCCCAGACATTAATTGCATAGGTCAATTATGAGCATGATTTGCGTTGTTTATGAGATATATATGAGCAATAATAGTATTTTGAATATTATATGTATTTGAATAACTTAACAAGAT
>JAKSZP010010235.1:0-13768 GCA_022478985.1 Massospora cicadina | reverse complement strand
ACTCTATTGAACTCATATAAACAAACATTGTAAAAACAAATTTAATCCAAAGGGTAGTTAGTAAGGCAGGTAAAACTTCTTCCACCCTAGTGCAGGTTTTGAGTTCAAACCTGTACTGGATAGAAAAAATTTTGGTGTGGTATATTTGTTCCAAAAACATAATTTTAATCCAATATAAAACAGCCAGTAATATCCATATCAGCAGTTGTAAAACTCAGAAAGCTTAGATTATAAAGATCTTATCTGATTAAAGATTCTATCTTAAAAATACCATGAGTGGGTTACAAGATAAAAAGCAATATACTAAGTGGAAGTTTTATTTTTTTTAAAATGCTAATAAACATATTATAATTCTATGCACTAAAGTTATACTAAAATTACTCGAACAGAGTCAGATAATGTAATTTAGTACTAGTCTTGATCTAAACCACTATAGTTTTTCTTGAATTTTGTTTATTTGAAGTAAAGCTTTTTTAACAAATTTTTGAACCTTTGGTAGAAAATTATCTTCATATTTTTTCAAACTGTTAAAATATACTATATCATTAAATATTCAGTATGAAGCATGTCATACATATATATATTACTAAACCTTGGAAATTTCCTTATCAAAATTATTTCTAATGTTTTCTTATATGGAATACATTGATGTAGTAAAGTAATATCTTATTTTCAAATTATATCTCTTAAAGCAAAAATAAGCCTTTTGCCTATTATTAAAATTAGAAAATCTGCTCTTAAAGTCTAAAAATATGAACTGTAATTAATTTTTGCTCTATTGGTCAATTTTAATAACAGCTATCTTATAATATTGATATTAAACTGTAAAATTATCAAATAAAGATATTGTATAAAGTTAAAAGCATGATGTTTGGCATAGTTGGTATGAGCATCTCACTATCGCTCCTCATGATATGAGTTCTAATCCTGTTATAGCAGAAATTGTATTTCTGTGCCAAGAGGATATCAATACATGTGGATTTGCGCACCATGCCTTGGTCTGATTAAGCAAATTGCAAAGTTAGATCATGTATTCCTGGCCTATCAGAATATGCACAGGAAGGTTTTACCCCCAGTACTTGGGTTTTGTCCTCCACTCCTATATTTTTGCTCCCTACTCCCTATCCTCTCTATCAGTGCAGTATATTTGTCCCAAGGTTGGCCCACCTCAAATTAAATTATAAAGTTAAAAACAAAATTATAAGTTTATAATAATGCTAAAGATACACTAATATTTACCAAGTTCTGTTAATACATATTTTATATAACTTATAATATCCTCTATATTTACAAACTAAAACAAATATAAACACTATTTTTATATATGATACAGTAGCACTTGTCTAATGATCAGAAATTCTATAATGGTTAAAAGTAAAATTATTGAGTTCTTATTCCTCAAGTACTTAAGAAATGCTTTTTTGAGTATAAATGAGCATCATAAAAAGCATTACATTTGCATTTGCCTATAAAATTCAAAAAATGTTTAAAATAATGGTATCTAAGAGCCTTAAATCAGGTATATAACTCTAACTTGTACTAGTAGGAAGATAAAGGTAACTGTGATAAGCATCTAATTTGGTCTATCTATATTATAAAAAATAACCTTACTAAATAAGTCAAGCTCAATGTTGACTGAACTCAATGCATTTCCAATCCATCCAGGATATTTTTCTTCTTTGACATAATAACCTTTTATAAACTTATGTGAAAAGGAGGGGAAATTATCATCCAATATGCTTCTATGGATACCTTTCATAAGGTGCATTTGAAATCAAAGGTTATGGATTGAAATTAAATGACAGCCAACAGTGTCCTTAGCTACAAATGGGTGCAAAAAGGAACAAGAACACATTTTACAAGTAATATAGTCACAATATAGTTGAATAGGCAGTCAACCATGTAAAACCCGCTTATTTTTAAGTGTTAGTGACCCTTCTAAGGTTAGAGTATTGCCAAATCTCTAATAAAGCAAAAATAAAAAGTTAAAATTCAAGCTATTAGCTAGCTTACCGCTGTCCTAGTAGGAAATACTAAATAATATATTAGAGAAAAAGAGAAAAAAGCAAGAATTTAGTTCTTATCACAATCATACATCGTTGGATAATTACAAGTCTGATACTGCAATAAGAGTGTTTTGGGTTTTGATTTAGGTAACATTAGCCAAAAGCTCTAGCAATTCTTGGTGGAACCCTGCAAATTGAGGTAATACTATTGCCCCCACTCCTTAGTGAATTGCCCTATGGCTAGTAGTGGGGTTATGCCAAACCTGCAGCAAAATCAGGGGAGTTGTTCTGAGGGTCCTCTCCAACCCCCTTCTAACTTAGTTCAACCACCTATGTCATGACCACCCCTTTTTATAGCCTTGGAGGGGGTCTCACCAGGTGCAAATATTTTTCCACCAGGTGATTGGCTTAAATATTAAATCATTGCCTCATGGGTTTATCCTACCAGTTAATGACTATCTATCAGCCATCCTGTTGAAACATGGCAAAGTTTGAGAGCTTCAATAGGTCCGATCCCCATATTCCCCAAATTTGGCTATTCATAGCCTAATCTAAATTTCATAACTCCCCCACTGAGCCTCAATATGTTTAAATACTAAGCCACAAAATATTGAGAGTGTTCACTTCTAGATCCTTAAATTAATATTAATAAAAATCTTATAAACCCAACTCTTTAATTTAATTGAAGTGTTACTATTATAAATATATGTGGTCTAATAATCCCCTAAAACTATTTATCCCAGCAGTAGAGAGTGAAACTTCTGCAAATTATTGTTAAAATCCAGGGCTGAATAGCACCGGCAAGCATCCAAATCCCCTAAATTCCAACATACATATCAACACCTAGAGCAGAGCAAACCACAAACTCTTCAGCATATCTAAATTTGAGTTCTAGGATTTTTACAAAAATATGATATCCAACTCCCATATAATAACGCGGCTATAGTTCAGGAAGAAGATCGGTACAAAGTGTAACACTAGATTGAACTGTTTTAGATAGAAATGCCATTTTAAGCTGCCTCTCACACTTTCCAAAAAGTCGTCCTTGTTTCCGTCTCCGCTGAGTCCCCCAATTGTATAACCTAGAGTATTTCTTTTCACCATTTCGTAATAAGCGTTAGAAAGTATTTGTAAAATTCCAGAAGGTATTAAATATACCTTCAACGTATATTTTTCTCAGGCTCGGGTCTAGCCCGCCTTGTATAATTACAAAAAGATTTTGCCCATGAGGACGAGTATAAGCTTTTATGCAACGGTCTAGCCTATCAACCATAATTGTCGAACTTTGTAGATACTAGGATCTAAATACTATCTAATTGATCGATGCATGGCCTCTTCAACCCTTTCGCCTGTAGTAGTTGCAATAACATCGTCCAGTTGCATGATAATGTCGGCACCAATGGAATTTTGAAGTTTAATCGAGTACTCCAGGGTCATCATCAAAGTTAAATCGCGAGGTGACTGAAACTGCACCCCATTCTAAAAACATAAATAAGATTCAATAAAAATTCAATGCCTCCGTAATTTCAGCTAGTTTCAGAAGTGATACCATCTGAAAAGCCCCCGGAGTCCTAAAGCATAGGTTGATATACATATTTGCAGTACGTGCGTTACTGTTAGTAAATCATGCTTCCACTTCATGAAATTGTGTAGACCTTCTAGTTTGTTTAAAGGTCAGGACCCTATAAAAAAGTAGTAAATCAGAAGGAACAAAAAGATTATGGCTTACTGGACGATGACCCTCTAATTAACAAGCAAATACAGACAGTTAGATTTAAGTGAGAACATAAGTAACAAGTATATCTTACAAGATGGTAAGTATTGCCCAAAATAATTTGACACCCAACTTCTAGTTGATTGAGAGTAAGTCCTTTCATGGTACCTTGAGTTCCCACCGCCATGAATAAAGGAGTGTCAGCGGTGTAGTGAGAAAGATGTAATTTAGAAACACGGGCCTTAGTAGTACTGCGTCGGACAAGAATCTCAAATTTCAAAGGGTTAGAATACATCAAAACCATGTTATTATGTGAAATGGCCTGTTTTAACTAAATTTTATTGTGGTTTTAAGTTGCTGCTTCACAGAGCCAATTCAAATTGAATTGTGTAACCTATTCTGTAAACTTGACAAATGCATTATAAATTAGTAAAAACAAAATAGACATGTGACATGGTCGTGTAGTGTAATAATTAGCACACAGGATTCTGATTCCTGTAATCCGAATTTGACCCTCGGCATGATCTTTTACACACTTTTCTTTAACTCACTGTCACATCTGTCTGTCTGTCTGTAATCAAATCTTACAAGCTCTATTTCAGACACTTTTATTTTATTCGAGGTGGGCCGACCTGGGGACGATACCGCACCGATTAAGGGAAATCGAATGAATGGGAAAGGAGGATAAAATCCGGAAAATCTCCATGCGCGGTGTATGATAGGCCAGGAACTCCATGGACTGCCTTTGCTATTCGCTATCTCGGTTCGGGGCATTGGTGCGCAACGCCAACACAGTCATAATTGTCCCCTACCCAAAGTTCCATACCGGAATCGAACTCGGGGAGGCAGCGGTAGAGGTCCCTACTCTACCACTTGGGTATCCTCCCCTTTCTATTTCAGACACTTATCTACTTAATATAAAAATTTTATTGACTTACTGACTGACTGACATCTGAAACCTTCGAGTCTGATAGGGTCAATCTATTTGGGTGAGTGGGTGAGAATTGACAAATATCATTGAATAATTCACCAAATTGCTCATCTGAAGCTAATCGATTCTAATAAGTTTAATCTATTTGGGTGAGTGGGTGAGAATTGGCGAATACTATCTAATAATTCACCAAATTGCTCACCTGAAACTCAACAAAAATCAGTATTAAAGTTTAAGTAGTTAGTGGGACCATCTAGTACTAAAAAAAGTTTAAGTAGTTAGGATAATCAGTTCGCCAGCCACGAGGGCAACAGCGAAGCTTAGTCCGAGTGGCTTGAGAGTAGTGCTGGCACAGCCTATAGGCTACAATGTGAGCTTATCATTTGATAAGCTAAATACCGTAGCAAAGCACGGGTATCTGGATGTTAGGTTTATATATTTTAAAAACCTGCCTAATTTGGTTCACCTATTTAATAAAATACTTTTGGCAAGTTAAGTAGAAGTTGATTTAGTAGTTTGGAAGATATGTCATGTACACGATGATTTTAAATATATAGAGATGTTTTGGGTAGCAGCTTGGTATTATTTGATTGATTCGATAGGTTTATTTTGTTTGGCCGAGTGGTTGATGGCTTTTGGTCAAATTAATCGGACACAGTTTAGTTTAAGGGGTGATTAGTTATTGGTTGTTTTGATATGTTCAGTTAGGTTTACCTGAGTGGTTTTTGGTTGATTCGATTGAGCAATTAGATTTGGCTGAGTGGTTTTGTTTATCTATAATATAAAATCTAAATTAACAAATTGAAAATCTTTAATTTTATAGACACCGTAGCGAAGCACGGGTAAATCGGCTAGTTTTTTATAAAAAAATTCTGACTTTACACAGACGTTAATCTTGGATGACAATACAATAATGCATCAAAAAAATTTACTTTTTATATTTAAAATAAAAATTTTTATATGTATCCAGTGAAAATCCTATACTAGTACTAAAAAAGAAAATCCTATATATTTTAATGGTAGTAGGTATATAGTTATGGCTGATCAGTTTGATATTTGATTGATTTGAAATTTTTAAGTTTACCTTTCAGGCTAGCTAAATCTTTGAAATTTGGCACATTTATGTATCTCAAATGACAATAATATTCCATAAAAATTATGGAAAGTGTCAACTTTGCAAAAGGAAAATATTTTTAAAATGTTTATCATTTTTTCTATTTTATTGAAAATAATTTTAAAACTTTTTTCTATAATTGTGTTGTGTTTTTTATATGTCTTTAGTGGAATCTTGCAATTAGTTTTAACTGCCTTATAGACCAAATAAAGCTTTAAAATTGACACACTTATGTATCTCTGTTAACAATATAATAATATATTAATAAAATTGGATTTTTAGTCAAAATAAATAGATATGTAATAAAAATCCTATATATATTTCAATGGTAGTTGGTAAATTGAATGTCTGAGCAGTTTAGTATTTGATTGATTCAATAGTTTCAATGGTTTTGCCAATTTTTATTAGTTTTAGGTTGATTAATAAGCTTAATAGTTTTAGTAAGTGGTTAATTATTGGTTAATTTTAAAAAGTTGATTGGTTTTGGTAAATTTTTGTGATTTTTGTATGTTAGTTGATTTACAAATTGCAAAAAAAATTTCAAGTGTTTCTGGAGAAAATACCCCAGTGGTAGAATATGGACCCTCTACCACTGCCTCCCCAAGTTCAATTCCAGTACAGGAGCTATGGGTAGGGGACAATTATGACTGCGTTGGCGTTGCACACCAATGTCCCAAACTGAGATAGCAAATAGCAAAGGTGGTACATGGAGTTCCTGGCCTATCATATGCCATGCATGGAGGTTTTCTGGATTTTATCCTCCTTTCCCATTCATTTTTATTTCTCCTTAATTGGTGCAGGTATTGTCCCCAGGTCAGCCCACCTCAAATAAAATTTAAATTTAAATTTAAAAGTTTAAAAATTAAAAATTTAAATTTTTAACTATAATTATTATATATATAGAAACCCAACCCTTCTAGGTTATAATCTAGCAAGTTCCATTAAAGAAGCAAGAAGGAACCAAAAGCACCTGTGGAGACTTTGGTGCAACTGGGTAACTTAGCCCAAGTTGTTGATGAGTGCATCAGGAAAGTGGCAGATAAAGTTTAGACTAGTTTTCCAGTTGGGATGCAAAGATACCCAAAAGGTAAGCCAGAATGTCAGAGGCACTGTTGTTTGAATGACATTTAAATGGGATGAGAGATAAGTAACCAATGAGTACTGATGGCTGTGAATGTAAAGAGCAAGCCAGTGAGAAACCAGGCTGTTGCTTCAGGGCCCATGATCCTGAGCATAGGAAATCTTGGGATCATATTGGGTGCTTTTATTTTCTCCATGGGTGAACCAGGTATGGCAACGTCAGCAAGGCTGAAGATCCTTGCCTGGAGCAGAACATAATTTTGTACATAAAATACTGAGATACTGGTGGCAGATTTCCTCAGCAATTGGGGAAATTTCCAAGTAATTTTTAAAATAGTAGGCTTAGTTAACTGCAAATGGCAACAGGTTCACCAACATGACCATAAGGGCCCAGTTGTTATGCACCCCATAATTTAACATTGGAGGTGTCACAGGGTTCCGGCAAATGATTATTTAAGTTTTTTTTTGGTTTGAAGCGCAGGAAATTTAATGAAAGTGAAATAAAGAGAATTGACTTTCAATTTTCCCAGTGTAGTATAATTTTTTAAATAGCCATTCAATTGGTGTATAGCTTAGAATTCATGGGATTGGGGCCCATAAGATTTTACTTAATCCAGTGAACTTCAAGTGGGGGGACTTAATTATTGGGAACCCTATACAAAATTGTTAGCAGAAGTCCAAGTTGTTATCAGTTTATCCATGGATGCCCATATTGTGGATTTGCCACAATTCAGGCAATTTGAAAGATGATGTCTCACCTGACAGGCAATGGGAGCTTCTGTCATGGCTACTTGACATATTTGAGGGAAAAGACTTTAAGGATAAGGCTGGACGTCATGAGGCCAAAAAGGTCAAGTTGCAAGGCCTTCCTGACTTATAACAAACCCTGGACCATTGCTGGGTACAGGCAAGATATGCTAAGGTTGGTCCTAGAGTGTGTGTTGCTTGTCCTGGCATTGCAGCCAGGGCATTAAAAAGCACCAGCTACATTCTCAACTCTGATGTTTTGTTATGGTTACTTGAGGAATAGGGATTCAAAACCCATTCTGTTTATAAGATTGCTAAGTTAGGATGAGTCAATTTAAACTAAATAACTTGAGTTAAGACAATCTCAAGTTACAGAACCCTGGCTGATGGTAGCATGCACCTATTGGTTTGCTTAGGTTTATCACCACTTCTGCCAATCAACCTTCTCTCCACAGTGTTTAATTATGTTTCTGCAAGACCAACTTTCCTTATTGGTTGCCTGATTTAATAAAACCCCATTTGTTTAAGTATTTTATGTGCACTTGTTTAGCTTTGTTTGCCAACCTTCATTGTGTCCAAATTAGTCAACTTTGTGCTTTCCTTGCTTGGGGCTCTCTGTGCACCATCCTTCTTGGTGGTGCTTTGCTTACTCTTTCCTTAGCAAAATGTTCCTCTGTAGTGGGGTGAGCCCTCACCCACCATCTTTACTGGAACTGTAGCGTTACAGACACTCTCCTAACAGCCTCTCAAGGCCATCCCACATAGGGGTGGTCTAAAGAGGTCAAGAAGGGTTTGGGCACCAACATACTTGCACCTAATCGCTCTGGCGTCCGTTTGACCAATCAAGATTTTCCAGAAAGAGATTTCAGTGCTGCCAGGGAGGATTCAGTGTGAATGACTACTTTTGCCAATGGCCTGATGCCTCAGTGAGTTTTTCTTAAGGTTTAATACTGAATGCTTTATACATCAAAGATCTACAATTGTTGGACTTTGTTGTCAATGGTTTATTGCTATTGACCATTAATGCTAAAGGCACATTGCTTTTAGCCACATTTGTCCCCTTCACCACATGTGGATGCCAATTCTCCAATAACTTAACAAATTTCCTTAATTTGCCATACCAATTCCTCAGATGTTAATTCCAGTATAGGTGGCAGAATTCTCATAGAGTAAGCCATGAGCTACCACTCATCCACCACATGGGCAAGGTCACTGTCAGAATTCTTACCCAAATTGGAGATTTGAATGAGGTAGATGATGGGAATTGAACCTGAGCCATTAAAATAGCTGAAACACTTATTGGAAATAATCCCTAAAAAATTCAGCCCTCTTGCCTTTGGGACAATTCCTGACTAATGTAGTCACATATTACTCTCCCAAAACCCCCTAATATCATGGTAAAAGCACAATCTATGCAGAAAGAAAATCCTATTTGACCAGGATGACTAAGCCTGCCACAGAATCCCTGATTTGTAACACTTATATATTTTAGCTTGAACTGCTTTGAAATGGACCTGGTAACCTCCCTGATCTCCCATATAATTTCAATTCTAAGCAAATAAAGTTTACTCTCTTATTTGCCTTTTTAAGTTAAATTGGCCTACCTCTGTTAACTTAGGGACAATCTTATATTTAGAATCTACAACTCCAAACATAACATCTATAGTAAAGACTTTTTGAATAATAAAAGCAAAAGGTATTTTCCAACAATAAGGAGCTTTTGGTCCCCTGGCCTCAAAAATTAAGGGCTAAATGGTATCAACCCCCATGGTCCTGACAAAATTGGTGCTCCCTGCCAGGTACACCCTGAGTTCCTAGTGAAAATATAAAATAAACAAAAATGAACAATAACAATTTAGCATCAGATCTCTTCTTGGATCAGGAACGCCTTAAACTCTTGGCAAATTTACCTGCAATGATGAGCGGAATGGAGCAAAGTATTCTTGCCATTGAGCAACACCAACTCAGAATTTGAGATGTGAAAACCAAGCTTAAAAGCAAATTTTGGCAGTTAACCCCTCTTATTGCCACCAAATCTGCCCTTTGTGCCACCCATGATAAGGTAGACTCAATCATTGAGGATATTAACGCCTTAAAAATAAAGTGGACGCCCTCCACCCCTATGAAACTTCCAGTAATATTAGTTCCTCTTTAGGTGAAAATGTCCCCCCAGTATCAGTTCACATTTTCAGCCGTTAACCCCCCCAGTGGCACGTTTAAGCCATTGTTCAAAGTGAAGTACGTCCCAGGAAAAGGGAGCATCTTTTCTTACTTATTTTGTTATTAAAGTGCTAGGTAGGAGGCCACTGACACCCAACATTTCAAACACCTAACTAAATGTTTTAGTCACTTAGCTCAAGACATTATGGTACCTCATCTAATGCATTGCTGGACTTGGATGATGACAAGACTGTCTTTTCATGGAAATTTAGGAGCAACCTAACTTTATCTAACCAAAAGCAAACTTTTATGGGTAAAAGCTTTAATTGGGATGGAACTGCCACCGAGTTTGTATACCATTTTTATTTTTAAGGCTCAAACGTTGGTCTCAGAAAAACATATTACTTTTTATGACACTATCACTGCTTCATTTTCAGCATTTAAAATATGCTTAACATTATACTTTATTCTAAGTTGAAGTCTAACTGGACGTCTCTCCTCCATATCAAAGAAGCTATTTTGGAAATTTCAGATGACCTACTCAAACCTACTGGGCCCACTCTTTTTACTAATAATAACAACCTTGGCCTCAAGTGCTAGCGGCAACACCCCTTGAGTTGCCTACACCTGATTTATACTGCACCCATTGCAAGAGAATTAACCACACTGCAGACTTTTGTTGCATTCTTCAACATAAGTCAGCAAAAGATCAGTCAATATAGGGCAGGAGGCTCACTATGCTGACGGCAATCAAGTGCCTCAAGACTCTTGTTCCATCTCTAGCTCTATTATTAGCAATTTGTGATGTTTTGTGTTAGCTGAGCTTGCAGAAGTTGATGTACCTCTTTCTATTCAAGTAAATAAAAGTCTCCAGCCTTCTTACTTTTATGTTGGTCAGTTATCCAAGAAAATTTTGACAGGTCAGCTCTTCTATAAAAAGCCAAGCTTTGGCAGATAATACTTCCAAACACATTGAGCAGCCCCTGAGCTTGGCCGCGGAAGAATCTCCCCTTGCTTTGCTACAAATCCCTAATGACAGTTTATTAGTTGTTAATCCCCAGTTCAAATCTTTGGTGGTTTGAGTAAGAAAGTTGTACATAAGGTTAAAGTCCTGGCAATAATTTACACCAGTTCAACGGTAAACATTATTTTCTCCCAACTTATCCAGAAGATAAAAATGTCTCTAGACTTTATTCACAAAGCTGAATATGAGATGGCCGGTAATCAGTCATCTAAGGTGATGGGAGCTTATTCTGCCTTACCACTTTGATTTCTCAAACTTTTAATTACTTCCCCAGTCAATGCGTTAGAAAATGATGTTTATAAGTTGCTTATTGGGTTACAACTGATGCAGGAGTTTAACTGCATCATCAACAACAAAGAAAAAAATCTGTTCCTACTAGGGAATTGAATCCTTTTAATATTCAAACTCCCCATCAAAAGTAAAAGAGCTCCAAAAAATGGACATGCCTCCTCAAATACCCATCCTCCATTTGCAAAGTTGAATACCAAATCCTAGAGGGAAAAAACCAAGTTACCCACAGAGAATGTGAATGCCAAGGATGGATCCCTCTGTATGCACCTCATCCTATTACAATACCCTCTGGCTCACAAGTTATTGTGGATAGGGGGATTCAGACTTTCACCCATCCTAATCAAATTTTGGAGCCAAGTGGATGCCCAAACCCTTCAATCAAAGAAGCTTTGACCTGCCCAGCGATTTTGGATCCCACCTATGGGAAATCTATCTCTATCTTATTAGAGAATTTAATGAATTATACTATCCAAGTCCTGTGACATGCCCTTATTGCTTATGTAAAACTATGTCCTATTGAGAATATTGCTGATGTGAGCTTTTTTGGCTCTTTACAAGATTTAGAATTTTATCCTCTACCCACCATAGCTCTGGTTAAAAGCAGAATTGGAGATAATCTCACCCCTAATGAATGCCAGAACGTCAAAGACCTCCTTGAGAAGTATGAAAATATTTTTTCCTTGGGACCAAGTGATTATGGGAAAATGTCCAGGATAATTCACCAAATTGAGACTGAGGCTCAGCCTCCATTTAAATCCCAGCCATACCAAGAATCCAAAGTGGAGGAAGCTCAAGTGGCCTTAGAATTACAGCAATTGTTGAAGGCAAGTTTAATAGTGCCTTCTAAAAGCCTGTGGGCTTCCCCACTTCTATTAATTTGGAAGAAGGATGATGGCCACCATGTTGTCATGGATTATCGCCACCTCGATTCTATCACATGAAAAGATAGCCATCCTCTGCTGCGCATAGAGGATCCCTTACGCTTGATGTCATGATATCACTATTTCTTGGCTATGGATCTTGCCAGTGGGTATTGGCAAGTCGATTTGTCACAGGTGAATTGTAAAAAATGTGCTCTCATTTCAAGTAAAGGACTATTTATCCCACTCAAATGCTGAAGGGGTTATGTAATGCCCCTGCTACCTTCCAAAGCGTCATGGATGAACTATTAGGCGATTTAAAACACTCATGTGTGATAATTTTTCTCAATGATGTTCCCAGTTTTTGAGAGCCTTTACTGAGCACCTAGTTTACCTCAGGCAAGATTTTAGTGGTTACAGCAATCTTTGTTAAAACTAAAGCCATTAAAATGCTCTTTCTTTCAGAGTGAGAAGGATTTTTTGGGCTATAAGGTAAGTTAAGCTGGAATATCTAAGATGGATGACAAGGTATTGGCCATTGCTAAGATGTCCCTTCAAGATCCTTATGTCAGATTATGGTGGTTGACTCAAAAATAAACCTTTGACAACCATCAGATTGGGCCAATTATCCTTTCAACGCTTGAGCTAACACCTATACTCTCACCTCAAAGCCTATTACAATTATATAATTAAGGCTAAATATCTCAATGTCAATTCAATCAAGTATTTTATCAAAGCACTCAGGATGAATGCACTCACATATTATGGCCAATTTCCTATGCATCAAATCTTGGCAATTGGTCCCAATTATAGGGAACACAATCAACTAACTTGTATACAAAATCATTTTGGGACCAACCTAAAGTTAAAGTCTAAAAATCCCATGGACCATCAGACAAACGAAAAATGTAATCAATTTTCTGCCCTAGGGCGAAATTTGTATGTCAATCCACATAATTGGCATGATTGCAATTGCACATAGACCGCCCAAAAGGGACTACCTAATACTATTGAGGGAGAGGCCTGCTGACGTCCCAATTAGGGGTACATCATCTACTTTAATTGAGGCAAGAATTTCACAAAAGGTGTATTTTGTCAGCGGTATGGCAAAACTTAAATCAAGAAGATCCTAGGACAATTTTGCATGCTTTTATTGCAATTTTTATACCTGAAATCTTCTAATTTTGAGAGTATTTTACCACAAATAAACCTAAGAAAAGGTTTCAGTCATATCAGTTCAAGGGCCAAACTGAGGTGGTAAATATCTGTTGAACTTTTGTTTTAAATGTGGCCAGGAGATGCCCTAGAGGTATAAATATTGGCGCCAAGCCTAATGACTGAGGATCAAACAAATATCCTATGATAAAAGATATTTTATTTTATCCTCTTCTTGGTTTTAGCAGAGTCTTACCTTTGGAAAAGTGTTGGCGAGAAGAAAGCACAGCTTGTATTGAAACCTACCTCAGAAGAAGTTCCCATATACGTTGGGAAAATTATGCCTGAAATTAACCAGAAGCATCAGGGCTATTTTACTATGCCTAGTGAGGTTCTGAAAGGTGAATATACCGTAAGCCACTGGCTATATTAATAATCATCCAGCAGAACTTTGTCCTGTTAAAGTGTTCAGGATACCAATTTTTAAGTGAGTGATCCTTGGATTTTGACAACTGGTGCTCACTCAAAACTGGCGACACTCTCTAATATGGATGCCAGTAACCAATTACTGGCAGATTCAGCCAGACAAAAAAGCGATATCAAGATGGAAACTAGCAACAAGGCCATCTTGGATTATTTTCCCAGTCCCCAAGGCTCCAAAGCTGGTACTTCCTATACTAAGCTCT
>JAKSZP010010234.1:0-13833 GCA_022478985.1 Massospora cicadina | reverse complement strand
GATGTTATAGAAGGGGTGGCTTATTAAGTAATCTTCCCAGTCGCCTCCTCCATAGTTTTTGCTATGAAAATAGATGCCTCCCTTCATGCTTGTGTCGACTATGGCCACCTCAATAACATTACCATCCCTGATCCATACCCCCTGCCCATGGAGCAAACCAACACACAGGCCATCACTAAGTCCCGCATTTTCTTGAAGGTGAACCTTTTGAATGCCTTCAATCAGGTGAGGTTGGCAATGGGGCAGGAGTGGCTTACAGCTATCTGCACCCGCCGAGGCCTCTTCCAGTTCAGGGTGATGACCTTTGGAGAAAAGAATGCCCTGGCCACCTTCCAGCGCCTCATCAATGATGTGCTGGGGGACTTGCGCTTCTCAAGCATTTTCTTACATTGATGATATTCTGATCCATTCCCCCACCTTAGAACACATGCCAAGGACCTAGAAGCAGTGGTGGCAGCTCTCCACAAGGCGAGACTCTTCATGAAACCTTCCAAGTGTGAATTCTTCAGGGACAAGGTAACCTTCTTAGACAATCTTGTCTTGAAGGATGGCTATGCTGTCCCCCCTGCAAGCTTAAGGCTATCCAGTCATGGCCCACCCCAACTACGCAAAAGCAACTTTGCATCTTCCTTGGCTCTGTAACATTTTTGAAAAAATTTTCCCCAACCCTTGCTCAACTAGTGGCACCCCTCACCCCTCACAGGGAATAATGTTCCTTTCGAGTGGTCCACCAAATGCCAGCAGGCCTTCGAGTCTATCAAGGAGGTTTTCCTCACAGCCCCAGCCCTGGTCATGCTGACACCTCTCGCCTCTTTATAGTAGCTTGCGATGCCTCATCAATGGCAGTGGGCGCCATGCTGCTGCAGGAGCATGAAGGAGTTGAACACCCAGTAGCTTAATTCTCCCATAAGTTCACTCCAAATGAGAAAGTGTGGCCAATATACAATAAGGAGTTAGCGGCAGTGGCGTGGTCATTCACCCACTGGCAATACCTTCTACAGGGTGCCCAGCATGAGATCATTATTCGTATGGATCATAAGGCCTTGCTCTACTACTTAAACCCCAGAAGCTGGGGCACTGGCAAACTCGCACCTACCAGGATCTATGTGGGTTCCAATTTAATTATGAGTTCACAAAAGGCCCCATGAACGTTTTTCCGGACATGCTCAGTCAAAATCCCACCATGTCACCAGATGGTGGGGAGGACCCATTAGATCTCACTACTGTAATGCCCCCCTCCCCAAATCCTCTCCTTGGCCCACCTACAGTAGCTTTTGCTGACCTGTCCCCAGATGTCCCACTCCTCCTCCACGACCTTGCCTCTCAAACCTGTTGTCCAGAAGGAATAGATCTTTATGCTGACTTAGAGACTATGAGTCGGAAGAGAGCTCCATATACATTGTGGGAAGGAACAATCTAATTTTGTTATTAAGTTTGAGGCCCCCCTCCCTAAATATCTGTGTTATTAAGGAGCTCATGTCCCCCAGGCAGTTGGGCACCCCATCATCAAGAAGTGTGCAGATATCATCAAGAGAACCTACAACTGGCTCAGGTCCTTAAAGGACGTTCCCACCTGGATCTCCCGTTGTGTCACCTTCGCCCAGGCGAAATCTGATTATTCCAGGAAGAAGGGGTTGTTAAACCCTCTGCAGCAGGCTGAGGGCCCATGAACCTCAGTCTCTGTGGACTTTATCATGGAGCTCCCACTTTCCTGTAACTCATATGCTATCATGGTAGTTGTAGACCAACTTACAAAGTTTGCACTCTTTATCCTCTGCCTTCATCTATTACTGAAGTGGAGGCACAGATTTGTTTGTCGACCATTTCTTCTCTATGTTTGGTCTCCCCAATAAGATAGTGAGTGATAGGGCCCCAGTTCACTGCCCAGTTCTGGAAAGAGTTGTTAACCCTCCTCATCATCAAGCCCTGCAGATCCACCGCCTACCACTCCCAGTCCGATTGGCAGACTGTGCAGGTGAACCAGGAACTGGAGCAGTACCTGCACTGTTATGTGACGGCCTTGCACAACACCTGGGCTAAGGAACTATCCCTTGTAAATTTTGCGTACAACAATTTCCCTCCACTCCTCGACCAATCTCTCCCCCTTTGAGTCCATCCTGGGGTACAATTCCTCCTTACAAATTGATCCCCAGCTCTCCTCAGCATTTCCCACAGCTGAGGAAGCATTAGCTCACTCTACAAGACAAACAACTTGATCTTTGAACATTTGACAAAGTCCATCAAGGACTACAAGAAGTTTTCTTATTGGAAGCGCCTCCCCATACATGAGATTAAAGTTGGCTCCCTCGTCATGTTGGACACCCAAAACCTCCCCTTTAAAAGCCCTCACCTGAAAGCTAGACGCCAAACGCTCAGAACTCTTCAAGGTTGAAATGACTTAAGTAATGGTGCCTAGCGTTTGACTGCCCGCACATTGGAAGTAGCATAAAGTCTTCCATACCTCCTTCCTAACCCCCTCAAAAGGGGAAGGCCAACCTCTCCAGAGCCAATTGTCATTGGGGACTCCCAGGAAGTGTAGGTGAGGACTATCCTGGCTTCCCAGAGGTCCCGCTGATCTTTTCAATGCCTAATCGCTTAGAAAGGCTACCCCTCATATGAGAACAGCTGGTTGAGTGCACGTGATTGCGTGAACTGCAAGGACCTGATAGAAGAATTTCACACTTCCCCCTGCAGCCCCCCATCCCCCCATAAGATCGCGGCAATCCTGGTCATAAAGCTCCCAGAGAGGCACAAAAATTACGCCTTGGTCCATGCCCTAGGTGGTGGAATCCTCCCAGTCAAAAAAGGAAAGAGTAGTGTAAGTTCTGGAGACTAGCTTAACACTTGGATAGGGAGCAATAATACTTCCGGACAAAAAGGGGTCAAGGATCAAGTGGACCCCCTATAATAGTTGAGCGACTTGGTGCACATGGTAGATGAGCGTTAGTTGACCGCTCTCTCCCCCCCCAAGGATAACCCAATCCCTCCCCTTCCCCCTCCTCAACCCTGGTAAGTTTGATAGAGGGGGTCTGCAGAGAGCTCATGCAAGCCAGGGGCCACAGGCAGGCCCCTGGGACACCCCACTTCCCAGGAATATTATGCCAAAATTTGGTGGAAATTGCCTGCACCAACCTTGGGGCCCAGTCTGCAAATTCTGGCCTGAGGGAGCCAGTCCAGACTGGCTGGCGCCAAAAATCAAATTGGGGCACAATTTAGACTTCAAACCAGGCATTGAACAACTTGGAACAGTTGCCTCAACTCTCTGGGATAGATCTGGGAATCTTGGATCAAGCAAATAGCCCAATCAAGACTTTGGACCTGGTTTCAAACAGATCAGGTCAGCTGCCACAGCCCCCAGGATGAATCTGGGAAATCTGAATCATACAAGCAGGCTGAATCAGATGGCCAGGGTCCAGATCAGCACTGTCAACCTGGCTTGGGCCCAAAAATGTGGAAAATTTTATAAAAAAATTTTAATTCTTGCCAGTACTTCAAACATCCTACCACCACTCTCACCCACCAGACAACCAGATCCCATTGCTGACCCCCAAATGACCAATCCATTAACACCTCCCCATGCAATTGATCCAATACTTAAGGCAACTGCCCTGCTCAGGGGCTGTTGTCAGTTTATTCTCTTATCTTCTCATGCTTTGCACAAATAAACCACGTATACCCCACCTAGCTTGCCGCAGCCTCCGTCCACCTTACTTTCTTAATTAAAAATTCTGCCAATCGATCTGGCAAAGCATGCTGCCACCCAAATCCTTATTCCATTATTTGCTTACTGGATCATCCAGTCAATCGACCCCACCATGTGGCAGCAGATCATAAATATAATAAACCAGCTCGCCCTGATGACAAATCTGCTTCCTCGTCCATTATTTTGCATCCATCAAACATGAATCCATCTGTTAATTCCGCCGTGGGTTTTTTGGAAGCTGCTCCTCTTTTGGAGCAGCACCAGAGTGGCCCTTCTCCACAGCTCGTGGACTCAGGACCCCTGCCTGGTCCATCTGCTGATGTTCCAGCCTGATTGTGGGGCTGGAGCACACCATTCAGGGAGATCTCAGCCTAACGCTTTTTGCAGGTTTCATCCCCCTCTTCCCTCACCCCAATTGTGCGGCAGCCTTGTGCCACCCCTCAGTTGGCATGCAAGCTCACTTGTTTTAATCTGAAGGCCAGCAACTTCAAACCTTGGAGGAGTTGTCATTCTTTATGCCTCCCCCAGCCCTTGGTGGTTGCCCCTGCAAGACTCGCAGTTGCCCCCATTGCAACCATCTGGTTTGCCTTGGGGGCCTTTAGTATGTTATTGAACTTTTTCTTCCCTCACATCCCCAATAGGACTCCACTCATGAAAGTTTCTCAGATTGCTGTTCCTATGGCATTCTGGGCTCTCCACTGGGTGCTCACGCACCCTGATTGGGAGCCCAGTCCAAGCTTTAATAGCTGAATTCATGACATAATTCCTGGTAGTATCTTCCTGATTTAACTTGCTCTTGCGAGTACCATAGTATTTTCTGTTGATAAGGGCTTTAAAAGGACCACCTTTCTGAACATACTAAATTCCTCTTAATTTTCCAAAGTAGCAAATTCTGATATGTGTGCCATGGGAGAGGGATGTTGATACACAATCTTACCTGGTGGGATCATCAACTGGGCATTGTGTACCTCTACCTCCTTAAGATCCATATCTAACGCAGGTTTTTGACTCAAGCATCCGCCAAACCATTCTCATTGCTCTTTGTAGACTCATAGGAGATCACAAATTGGGCCATGGTCTCATGCCAAAAGTTTTTTATGGAGTCAGAACATGAGGTGCGCAGTAATACAACCAAGCATGGTGGTTGGTATAAACGTGGAATTGTAGGGATGAGCCATGCAAATTATAACACCAAAAGGTCAGCACCTTCATCTAGTACTAAAAAAAATAGGTCAGCACCTTACCCACTTGTCAGGAAGTTGATATGACTGGATGATATGCTACCCATATAGGTGGATCATAGGGGAATCAAGACGAGTCTCGAGATTTACAAAAAGGGGATACACAAATTATAATCAAGCAAAATGAGAATTTCAGCAAATTGAGAGGAATCACACTGAGATTTGATATGAATGAGAACAAATTAAAAAAGAAAGAAGAATAGAAGATACTAAGCTGAGGATGCATCTGGCTGGAGAATCGAGGTATAAAGAGCCTGATGGAAGATTAAAAGGGGATAGTTTTTAGGAGGAAGAGGAAGCGCAGAACAGTCTGAAAGGCATCTAAAAATAAGGGAAGAAATAAGGGGCAATAGCTCCATATATTTTTTATTTAGTTTTTTTTAGTACTAGATGGTCTATTTTATTTAGTTTTAATTATAAGAATTAGCAATCCTCATATCATTTGATTGGGTTGCTCAGTGGCTATACCCTGTGCAAATCCAACTTGGTGACAGCGGACCCAAACGCCAAGAAATTAACAGTGGTGCTCACTATGAGGGGGCCACTTAGCAACTATAGTGGGGAAAATACAATAACAAATCCTCATTCGTTCTGACCTAACCTGATTAGGTTCCAAGCACAGCATGCTGAAGAAGCTTGGAGGACACCTAACTCTGAACCAATAGTGTTTACTGTTACCAAACCAGGAGATGATGAAATTATAATTACTGTGAAATTTGAGAATTGCCCAGAGCTGACGACTAACCAACACGGACGCTCCACAAATGTGACTCCACACCAACTAATAATTATTATGGAATGGTTGTTGCGCAAGTATCGCCTATATGAGGATGAGAGTGGGGAAAATGCCGTGAGTTTGTTTTATAACCAACGCGATCAAGAAAATTGATATGCACTGTACATGTCTTATTTGGATGCCACTACTACGGGGTTAACTCGCCGCCTTGGTACTCACAGGATTGAGGAATACTTAGTCGCTTATGTGCAACCTTTGATTTGCCAGCTACTATGTGTCCTGGATCGCCATAACATTGAAATTGGAGATGTGTTGTGGTTCGCTCAAGCACAACAGCATGATACTTGCCTCCTTCTGGACTGCCTTGATTGTTCGTTCTTGGAAATACAAGGGGCGCTGGCACAGATGGATCATTGTGTCAGGGATGTTCGCCGTCTATTGGACCTTCTATTACCACAGTTAAACTCAGAATTACCTTGAGTAATAAGAGAACTACTGGAACAGCATGGCCTATCTGTGGAGTTGATTCAGGACATGACAACCTTGGGGAATAATACCAAGTGCTGTATGATGGAGCTAGCTGAATGGGCGGAAGCTCTTGAAGCTGTGATTGATCAGCTCAAGGAAATAATGACCCTGATAGAACTGCAATTGGCAGCCCAAGTTGGCACTCTATCAACAGAATTAGATCAACTCTGTATCGAATTGAATACCCAGCAAACATCTGATAACGCGCTTATTCTTAGGTCAATGTCCACCGAGTATCTCCAACTCATTTGTTAAGTTGCACAACTGGAATTCATCAGTCAGGCGGAATGCCAATGAGCCTCCCCTCTCCCTATTGGTGAGACAAGTGAGTATGCGGACATGCAAGACTGCATTGATACCCTTTAATGGGCCAATGAGGAATCAGCGTGGGAATGATCTTTCCTTTTTAACCAAATAAACAATGCTAACCAGCAATCAGAAAACGCAATACACCAACAAACCCGCTTGCAGAATAGAATCAAGGAAGTTCTTTCATGACTACAAACTATAGAACAAACACTGAATGAGAAAAAGAATTCCACCAAGAATTGCAACGGCAATATAATATGCTGCAACAAGAATGGCAGGATGGATGATGTAGATGTTCTTTGTTCAAAATGGAACAGCTGATTAGCGAACAGTTCATGGGGCATACTGGAGCTGGGGGAAATAGGGCAGTTAGTGGTGACTCGGGGGAAGAATGTTATGGATCAGCAAATGAGTATCCATTGGACGGTACAACGGACCCCCCATGTGATGACACTTCTTCTAATTCTGCTTCGACGAGCTCAAGATCATCTGGATGGCGGCATGATAACACACCAAATGATGGTTCCCATAGTTGCTCTGAATCCAGTTTGCCTGCCCCTTGCAGCAGAACCTGAGAGCTGAGTAATTTATCCATATTGAAGAGTTACCTCCTTTCAGTTGTAACAGAAACCTACATGGGTATTTTAAACGTTTCAAATTTGCTGTGGAAGGGGCTACCAATCAATGGAAAGCGAAGTTGTTACTGTCTGCTTTAATGTGGAAAGCGCTGACCAAGTGATCTACTATCTTCCAGGTAGCTCAGTGTCTTATGCACAAGTAAAAGTGATAGTTATCTAGCTGTTTGGAGGTGCTAACAAGATGTCTTAACGGAAAGCCAAATTTATGACTATACAGTTTAACCAAATTGAGACCTTGTTGGAATTCACTGAGCAGTTTTTGGCGGAAGCTCACGTTTTACTTAGGGCTAATATTTTAACCACTGAGTATGTAGGTATAGCAATGATGACAGTGATCAAACCATATTGGGAACTATACAACACTATGTCCCATGTGTTGGATGGGATACCGGCCAAATTCAAATTGTGAACGCCTTATGTTGACTCTCTGCCACGAACGGCACCCCCAATGTAGCCCAAAAACTCTCCGTTGCCCCCGCTCCATCCTTTTCCAAATATCAGGTGCAGCGACTAGGTTATCAGCTGCTGGAATGTAATCATCACTCATATGAGTTAGTAGACCCTTTCCATCCCATGTACACTTCTCCAGTTCGACTGCGACCATGGAACCTTACTGGCAATTCTCAACCTGGTCCTTCCAGCCCAAATTATATATGTGAACCTTTTATTAACACTTGCTTCCAGTGCGGACAAAGAGGGCATTATGCAGCCAATTGCCCTAGTAAACCACAAGTGTGTGCAATGCCTACTATGAAAACCAAGCAGGGAAAAGCTTGAGCGGAGTAGAGAGATGGATGCTCTACCTCCGCTAAGCTCAATTCACTTGTCCCTAATACCTTCCAACCAACTTTACAAGTAGAAATCAAACCTCAATTGGATGATCTGTTATACCAGCAGCTTTTTCTGGATACCCCTGCTTCTGCTTCTGAGAGTAAGAGTTCACCCAATTGGGCTGAGCTCCGCCAAGATGTGCAAAAACTATATGCGTGGCAGATACTGGAACAGACTGGCACCAGCAATGCGGATTCTTTGCTGAACGTCGCTCCTTTAATAGGGGTTAACATAGCTATTTTGGTGGAAAAAATTGCTAGTGAGTATCCTCAGGTCAGCAAGGGTAAATCTTCCTTTATTAAGTAACACAAGGCCCTTGAACGTGCAGTAATAAACTCTGATGATTCTTCTTACTTGGAATGTACTTATTGTGAAATATTCATTTAAAACACAAAAATCCGCGCGATCATAGACACGGGAGCGCCTGTGAACATAGTCTCCACCCAGTTAGTGGCTAAACTTATGTTGAAAATGGATGTGGACCATCGAATAGTATACGGGATGGCAGGAACGCATAGCACTGTGTTGGAAGGAGCATTTAGCACATTGCCCCTACGATTTGGGTTAGTCCAGGTGTCTGCTCTGGAGGTGGTCTTGCCAAATAACCACTAAAATATTTTAATCAGTGCAGCTTTCATGATGAAATTTGGTGTTGTGATAGATATGGCAGAAGAAACCCTTACCATGTTCAGCCAACAGATTCCAGTATATTTTTCCTCTGGTGGAATCCCAATGGATCCAATCCACTCTCAGGATTTGGAGCCACGTGTGGTTCTAGCTGCAAGTGCTGATGAGGCGCCAGGATTTCTTCATACAGTCCCTTAGGGACTTCGATTTTGAGCCCAGTCCCTATTATGCCCTGGTGTCCAGACGGTCAGGTCAATCTAGCATACAGTGATGGAGTGATTCCTGTTTGCTATCAGCAACTGAGTCGGCAGACCAAGGTCCTTCCCAACCAGATATATGAGTATAAAGTAATCCCGCTTTGAGCAACGCGCCCTTTAAACTTACCGTCTGGACACCAGGGCATAATAGGGACTGGGCTCAAAATCGAAGTCCCTAAGGGACTGTATGAAGAAATCCTGGCGCCTCATCAGCACTTGCAGCTAGAACCACACGTGGCTCCAGGGCTATTGTTTCCTGGGAATGGGGAGGTATAGGTGTTGCTCACAAACCTACAGAAGGAGACAATAACGATTAGGTGGCACCAAGTGGTGGCTTACCTACGCTTTGTCCCTATAGGGGAAGTTTGTCATATTCATGATTTTGGCTCATGGGAAGATCTTGGACTACCAGCTCGCGCCTTATTTGGCATACTGAATGTAGTTCCACGAGAAGCGCTCACAGGACTATCAGCGGATCAACAAGATAAGGCTATGGCAATATTTGAAAAGTATTGGGATATTTTTGCAAATAATGATCGTGACTTGGGGTGTGCTCAAGGAGTGATACATCGGATTGATATGGGGGATCACCCTCCCATTAGTTTGCGTCCTATCAGACGTTCTAGAGCAATGGAAGAGGTTGTCTCTGAAGA
Organism: Massospora cicadina; assembly: GCA_022478985.1. Lineage (NCBI taxonomy): Eukaryota > Fungi > Entomophthoromycota > Entomophthoromycetes > Entomophthorales > Entomophthoraceae > Massospora > Massospora cicadina. The sequence continues at coordinate 4,310 of JAKSZP010010234.1, read as the reverse complement.
AGTGGTTAAACTTATTGAGCAATTGATGCTAGAGCCATTAAACAGTCCCTGAGCAGCACCTGTGCTCATCATAAAGAAGAAGGATGGCTCAAAGCGAGTGGTTATTGACTATTGTAAACTCAATAACGTCACAAAGAAGTATTCTTACCCTCTTCCACAGATTGATGATGTGTTAGACCGATTAGGTGGGGCAAACTATTTTTCCGCCATGGATCTGGTCTCAGGGTACTGGCAGATTGAATTGCCACCAATGGAACGGGAGAAATGTGCGATCATCACCTCAAAAGGGTTGTTCCAGCCAACGCGCATTCCGCAAGGATTGTGTTACACTCCAGCTACATTCCAGCGTGCCATGGATATGATTTTAGGTGACTAAAGCTGTCCTGCGTCTTAGTTTACCTTGACAACATCAATGTGTTTTTGCGAATGTTCACAGAGCATCTGGCCCACTTGGAGCAAGTGTTTCAGTGCCTCTCTGCCACTAATATCAAAATTAAGCCTCAGAAGTGCCATTTCTTTATAGAGCAATTGGAATACCTCGGTTTTTTTGTACATTTAAATGGGCTTAAACTGCAGCCAGCTAAAGTGGAAGCAATAGGCAAGATGACTCGGCCAGAAAATAAGCGGAACATTCAGGTGTTTCTAGGAATGGTTGGGTATTATCGACGGTTCATTCCCAATTTCAGTTATCAGGGAACTGCTTTTTGAGCTATTAAAGAAAAACGCTCCTTTCAATTGGACGGAACAATGCCAGAATGCTTTTGATGTATTGCATACCGCGTTAGCAAGCGCACCCATATTGCAATACCCCAACTTTGATAAGCTGTTCATAGTACAAATGGATGCATCCTTAGCTGCTATTGGGGCAATATTATCCCAGAAGGATGATGACGGTGTGGAACATCCTGTCGCCTTCAGTAGTCGGAGCTCGAATTGTCATGAAAGAAACTACACTGTAACCAAGAGGGAGTGTTTAGCTGTGATCTACGCTTATAAACAATTTTGGGTATATTTGCATGAGGTAAGATTTCAAGTAGTGAAGGATCACGCTTCCTTGCGCTGGCTACAGAATCTGCATGAACTGGAAGGATGGCTTGCACGTTGGGCTCTGAAGCTGCAAGCTTACAATTTCAGGATGTTACATCAACCAGGGGCAAAACATCAAAACGCGGATTGTCTGTCTCGATTGCCCATGGTCACTATCACAGTGGATCTGGCTGATATAATGTATGAAAAAATGATGGTGAACAAATACCAGGATGAGCCGCCACAAGTGATCAAGGTGTTAGACGGACTCAGGGAAGGTACCTTTGTGCGAGGGGGAGAATTATACAAGCGGATTGCAGACATAGCGCTGACTTTTCCTAAGCCTTCAAATAAACCTCAATAATTATGGATGCTCATTGAACTGTAGGCCATGGTGGTTTGCAAAAGATGCTGGAGTTTTTGAGACCCCAATACTTCTGGGAAAGCATGCATTATGACGTATTGGAAACTATTAGCTGTTGCCATCAATGTCAAAGTTGAATAAAATTCTGTAAGAAAACCACCTATCAATTAGTGAAGCCCCAGTTCGCATGGCACACCGTTTCCATTGATGTAGTGGGACCTCTACTGACTAGTGCCAATTGATCCAAGTATATAATTGTCGCCATCAATCATTTGACCTGATGGGTGGAGGCCAGGGTTAGGCGACTTGGGCGCGGTCACCACTGCCAAATTTATTATGGAATGTGTTATACAGCGGCATGGTTGTCCACAGTTCATCTTGACAGACAACGGAACCAACTTTACTTTGCATATCCTGCCAAAGTTCAATGAGTTGGATGGCCATTCGCGGGGTTTTTACCACCCCCTATCATTCAAAATCAAATGGGATGGTGGAGCGAATTAATGGAATGCTAGTAAACATACTCCACAAATTGATAAAGTACCAGCCCTCAGTATGGAGTTGCTCTTCTACCTACCGCTGTGATTGCTTATAATATCAGCTATCATTTTGCCACTGGTAAGAGTCCCTTTCAAATGCTGTATGGATGACATCCAGCTCTGCCTGCCTTGCTATATTCGTGTGTAGAGGACACTGGTGGTGTGAATCCCCAGAGATATCTAATGCAACTCACAGATACATTGATCGAGTTGCAAACGAAGCCTACTCCACCAGTTTGGCTAAGAAAATTCGTGACCAGGTGGCTGACCAGAAGCGCTGGAGCGGACTTCCGTTGTTTGCTGAAGGGATTATGTGTTATTCCATGACCAGCATGGATTTGGACGAAAGAATAAGCTCTCCACAATTTGGTTCAGCCTGTTTGAGATTATCAAGAAGACTGGTATGGATGTCTACACAATCAAGGAACCTGCTGGGGTCAGATTATCAGCCAAGTCCATGCTAAGTTCCTTAGAGCGTACAAACAGTAAGAGCCTATCATCCAGTCAAAGGGGGGGTAGTGTCAGGAAGTTGATATGACTGGACGATATGCTACCCATATTGGTGGATCACAGGGGAATTAAGATGAGTCTCAAGATTTATGAAAAAGGGGATACGCAAATTATAATAAAGCAAAATGAGAAAATTTGGCGAATTGAGAGGAATCATGCTGAGATTTGATATGAATGAGAGCAACTAGAAAAAGGAAGAAGAATAGAAGATACTAAGCTTAGGATGCATCTGGCTGGGGAATCGAGGTATAAAGAGCCTGATGGAAGATTAAAAGGATAGTCTTTTAGGAGGAAGAGGAAGCGCAGAACAGTCTGCAAGACATCTAAAAAATAAAGGAAGAAATAAGGGTCAATAGCTCCATATATATTTTATTTAGTTTTTTTTAGTACTAGATGGTCTATTTTATTTAGCTTTAATTATAAAGATTGGCAATTCTCATATCGTTTGATTGGGTTGCTCAGTGGCTATACCCTGTGCAAATCCAACTTGGTGACAGCGGACCCAGACGCTGAGAAATTAACACCACTGCTGATAACTTTTTGTTGTAAACGGCATAGTTTAACTCTGGTAAAAAATCTCCTGAAAAACATCCTATTGGCTTCTCTATGCCATCTCCTTGCCCATTTATAACTGAGCAGCCGCTATGGCAAAGAAGGAGGCATCAGTAGCCACTGCCAGATTCCTACCCAAACAGTAAATTTGGATGTGTCAGCTGACAGGAATTGATCCTATCTGACCATATAGCCCAAACTTCTGTTAGGGATAGTCCCTGACAAAATTTGATGACTCTCAAATTAGGGGATCAACCCCAACTTATGCAGTTGACTAATGCTCCCTCAGAGCTAACTAATCTCAGGGTTCAAACCCAATCTATGTGACAAGTGCAGCATATCTAACTGAGATATTTGAGCTGCCACAGAATCCACGATTCATTTAATTTATTAATCCTAAGCTTGGACTGTTTGGATTTTTTTCTTGAGCCACCTCTCCAATTTCCCTTATATTGTTGTTACTAACTAATAAAACTTACTTTTTCTCATTTTCTCAATTTTAATAAAAATTGTAAATATTTAGAAAATTGACTTACTAGACCAAGTATCCGTATATGACTTCTTGACTAAAAGAAGCAAAAGATATTTATCCAACACCCTTGGGCTTTGGGTCTTCTGGCCAATCATTATTAATGGATCTGTGGTAACGCACCTGTGATACTGACAAAACTGGTGCTCCCTGCTGGGTTCACACCAAGTTTGCGGTGAAATTATAAAAATAAAAACAAAATCTAAAAACAACAATGGACAAGAACAATTTAGCGTCAAATCCCTCTTTCTGATTAGGAACTCTTAAAAACTCTTGGCCAAATTACCTGCTATGATTCATGGAATGGAGCAAAAATTCTCACCCCTTGAGCAACACCCAAGTCAAGCTCTGAGATCCAACTATTGAGCTTAAAAGTGAACTTCAGCAGTTAACCCTCTTTTGACACTAAAACGGCCTTGTGCCACCCATGATTGGTTGGATTCAATAATCAAAGATATTAACGCTTTAAAAAATAAAGTGATGACCTCCACCCATATGAATTTTCCAGCAGCATCAGTTCCTCTTTGTTGAAATCTCCACCCAGTGTCAGTTCATGTTGTTCGACCATTAACCCCCCCCAGTGGCACATTAAACCGTCGTTCAAAGAGAATTACATCTCAGGTTAAGAGAGTATCTTCTATTTCCTATTTTTCTATGAAAGTGCTATGGAAGAAGCTACGGATACTTAACATCTTAATCACCTAACTAACTGTCTTAGTCATGTAACTCAAGATATTATAGTACCTCACCTAATGCATTGCCAGACTTGGGATGACGCCAAGACTGCCTT
>JAKSZP010010233.1:0-13876 GCA_022478985.1 Massospora cicadina | reverse complement strand
GGCTGAGAGCAGAGGTCCCACATTGTGGATGGGCACAGCGGAGGCCGGGAGCAGCCGGAGTGGGCGCCCTCAGGATTTAGATGTTGTTGACAACATCGTGGGTTTGTTTGAACCAGCGATATTGGCTCCCATTTTGGGAGGGCAGCGAGAGTTGGAAAGCGGCGCAGAACTCTAGCCTTTACGGCTGCAAGGGCATTGCGTATCAAGAAGTACTAACCCATTGAGTAACGCTCCTCAATTGACCAGTCATTTGGTTGTCTAGTGCTGCTGTTGGTTTCCATTTTTGTGATTGATGTTTTCACTTAGGTCAGCTCGGAGCCCCCTGTAGTGAGCACCACTTTTGTCAGTGCTACAGTTCCTCAGACTGGCGCTGGGGTTTGCGGTGGCTCAAAGCTGGAAAATCAGAAAAGAGCACCAAAGAGGAAATGGGAAAATATGGGTTAGTTTTACCAAATAATTTATTAAATTAAAATGCTTCAATATTTATAGGGTGCATCAGGACTCAATGCCTTTGGGATCTTTGGAGCCTCATCCAATCAGGATCTTTACTAGCCTTCCAGAATGGCCTCCTTGAGGGCGTCCTCAATGGATATCATTGCTCACCTGACTGAGAAGGTGGAAAGCCCACTCCACGTGACTCAGTACTAGGTGAGGATGATCCTGAAAGAGTTTTTTCTGAGCTGGGTTTGATGACCAATTTGGTATGTCTAGATTCAAAGATGAGAATTTGAGACAATTTTTGTCTCAAATCCTGACAGGAAACCATTATGAGGAAAAATGGCGGACTAAGATTCAGGAGGATAAAATGTACCTCAAACAAAATCTGACTTGATTGGTACAGCCATTTGTTCTCATCAATCCATTCAAATGCTATGAATGGATTGAATTCACCAGCACTGGGGCCAGCCACCAGAATTGGGGCAGTGGCAGCTGTTTTTCATGTGCCATTGATCATGGCAGCTCAGCTGAAACTGAGTTAGCCATCAACTCTTGGATTTCATGATCTGGTCAAATCGTTAGAATTTTTTAATATTTTTAAAATTTTGATTGGTTGCTGTATTAGAAGTAGCATAGAATTTGCCAAGGTTGGGGCCTGAGGATTGTACCCAATTGAAAAAATTAAGCTGAATCGGATGCTGACCTGACGCCAGAGGGAGGAATGGCAGAAGTGTGGAGGTGGAAGCTGTAGGGCACTTGCACTTGAGTGTGTAGGAATCCAGCCTTATTGTGCTCGCTGGTGCTACTCCTCTGGATCCCACAAAGAGTTTTAATAAAAATTCCATTAATAAACGCTAATATAAAATTTTGGGTTTATATAAATTTTAGAAAAGCGCGGAGGTAAACAATAAGTGTCACTTTCTGAATTTTGACTATTACTATTTTTACTACTTCCAAGGGTCAAAGGGAATTTGGGGGGTAAGTTTGGAATAGCTTTGATGCTTCCAATTCAGGTAATATGAAGGAATAGCGTATTACAACTTGGGAACTCACTTCCAGGCAGTGGAATGAAAGAAGAGGAATTTTTGATTGGTCAAAACATACCCGTAAGGTAACGTTTTTATGAATTTGAGCCAATCCCCATTCAGGAAATTTCTTTAACCTTAAGGGACCCCCACCAAGCCTATAAAAGGGGGGTCCCTGTGTAGGTGCGTTGAAGGACTTTGTAGAGGTTGGGGGAGTGCCTTCCAATGCTCACACTGAAGTCCATCAAGTGGTTGAGTAATCTGACCGCTTAATTTTTGTGTTAGTTGCCCAAGGAGGTTTCAAAACAGTGTTACCCTGATTCTTAGGGTTCCACCAAGAATCGGCTAGGGTCTTTTGGCCAAAATCTTTGATAGCATTGTTTTTGTTATTATTAGAATCGCTCTTATAACTCTCAGATAATTGCAAATGGCCGACATTTCCCTTTTTCAGCGAGATTGACCTAAAACATTCTTCTTTTAGCTGTAAAGGAAAATGTCCGACATCAACCCCTCAAGAATGCTGAGGGGCAAGTAGGGCTAGAGGATACGGCCATATACGCCATTAATTGTGATACCAGTAGCTAGTTTTTTTATAGAGTACTCATTTCCTCTCTTGTAGGCAATAGTGAAAGAACATCCCAAATTGATTCAAGCTTACCGCTTCACAGAGTGATATGGTTATGGTAGTACAACACCATGTCAGATACTTGGAAGATAGGTAGGGGGTTTGGAACTCATTTGCAGCCTGCCCTTCTTTTGACACCGTTTTTATAGATTGGTCATAGCTTCATATTAGAGTTAAATTATGCGCTGAGACAATATTTTCATAACTCTCTAAGGTTCCTCAACTATAGAAGTGAATACATCCTTAACTAGGAGGGATGGTATTTCTGGTTCCTGCCCATACAAGACATGGAATGGATACATTTTTAAAATCAGATGATAGCTTGTCTGGTATGCCATAAAAGCTCTAGGTAGATATTGATCCCAGTGAAGAGGATCAGAGGAAGCCAGTTTTTGAAAAATGGAACCCAAGGTTTCATTTGCTTTGGGATAGGTCCCAAGTTGGTTTTTACTGAGCTTGGGGGAAACTGAGACGGGTGAAGATGTTTTGATGTAAGAAAGTGGCGGTGGCCTTAGCTGTTTGAGCAGGGAGAGCCACGGCTTCAACCCACTTAGCGAAGTGGTCAATAGCTACTAGGATAAATCTGTTTCTACTAGGAGACTGAGTAAGGGGACCTACTACATCCAAGCTGATGGTGTGTAGCGGTTGTTGAGGGGTAGTGGGTTGATATTGGTATCTAGACTTGAAACCAGATTGCTTTTCACAAGTAAGGCAGGCTTCCAAAACATCAACAATAGATTCCATCATTCCATCTCAGTAAAAACGATCCTTAATCCACTCATGGGTTTTCTTTGCCCCTCCATGACTTAGGGTGGGTTGTGTGCTTTTAGGATAGCAGGTATGCATTACGAGGGTCAAAGGTAAGGTAGCCATTTTGTCCCCACCTGCTTATACAACTTCCCATCTTTAACTTTAGTATTATGGGAGTGCTGAAAAACATCTTCTGAACAGTCTTGTCATCATCCTACCATTCATTGGGGATCATTAAAAGGTCATGTAACCTAACCAACTCACTATTATTCAAAGTGAAGGACTGGTAGCTGAGTAAACCATCAACATTCAAGTGACGGATGCCAGCATGGTGTTCAATCTTCATGTAATAAGGCTAAGCTTTAGATCCCAGCGAGCTAGCTGACCAGTAGGATCCTTCATGTTCTGTAACCACTTTAGAGATGCGTGGTCAGTAACTACAATGAAAGTGGTTCCATAGAGAAAAGGACGGTAGTGCTTTACAGCCTGCAGAGCAGCAAGGTACTCCTTCTCCGTTGCACTGTAGATGCGTTCCATCTTTGACAGCATCTTACTAAATTAGGGTACAGGATGATCTACACCGTGTTCATCTAATTAAGCTAAGATGGCCCCATCAGCATAGTTCGAGGCGTCAGTAAACAAGATTAAAGTTTTATTGTAATTGGGGTGCCAGAAGATAGGACGTTGTTGTAGTAGCTGTTTCGTTGTCTCAAAAGCGGCTTTTTGTTCAGCACCCATAAAAGGGGTATTCTTGGTTAATAGCCAGACAAGGGTTTACTGAGTTGGGAGAATTTGGGGATGAACTGATGGTAATACCCCATCATTCCTAGAAAAACCTGAATATCCAGTAGATTTTTAGGGGCCGGCATTTTTGAGATGGCTTCGACATTGTCCTGCATGGGTTGAATTCCTTCTTGGGAAATGGAGTGACCAAGGAAATCCAATTAATTTGAAAGAAGGTGCCCTTGGAGGGTTTCAACTTAACATTAGACTTATGTAACCGTTGAATCACCTCCCAAGTGATCAATATGTTCATTCTGGTTTTAGAGAACACATGTGATGTCATCAAGTTTGATGATGACGCAAGTTAACTTGAGGTCCTGCAAGACGTGATCCATTGCACGCTGAAAAGAGGCAGGTGCGGTGAATAACCCTTGGGGTAATCGTGTGGGTTGGAAGAGACCTTCACTACATATAAGAGCGCGTTTCTCCAAATCTTGAAGAGAAAGGTCCTTTTATTTTAATAGCCACTGGCCAAGTCCATGGCGGAAAAGAAATTTGATCCAGAGATTTGGGACAGGGCGTCATCAATGATAGGGATAGGATAGCTATCCTTCTTAGTGAGGCTATTCAACTGACGGTAATCCATTGACTATCCAATGACCTCCACATTTTTAATTAATAATAGGGGTGAGGACCAAGGGCTTTGTGAAGGAACGAGTAAACCAGCGTCTAATAACTTCTGGAGCCCCATCCTCATTTGTTGTTCCACCACTTTTGACTTACTATAGGGTTTGGACCTAATAGGCTGAGCATCACCCACATCAATGGAGTGGCACCAGCTCTTCATGTGGAAGTAGTCAATATCCAAGTTAAAGAATATGTCACTATAGTCGTCCCACAAAGCATGAACTTTTACAACTCCTTTGGGGTCATCTTATCCGAAATATGAACATTGGACAAGGTACACACCATGTTGTCCATAGGTAAGCCCAAGTCCGCCATAGAACCAATGGAGTAGATATGTTCTATGTCCTCTACAGTGAGTAAGAAGCCTCGACCAATCTCCTGGTGTTTCCATATGATCATGTTTTTGCCAGTAAGGTTTCTCAGTAGAATGGTAATAGGCCTCTGGTAGGCCAGGTCTAGTATCCCAGCAAGACACGAGGCTCCAAGGAACTAACACCTTCAATGCTTATGAGGTGCAACAAGCAATAATGTGGGATTTGAATCGTGATCTTAGTGTCAGCCACTCTTTGTTCACCAGGCAAAATCAAGACCTCATCGCAGCATAGAAAGGGATACCATCCTCAGCATCCACTAAATTGGGTAATTTCCTATGTTGCACCCAGAAGTGGAATAAAGCAAGGTTATAGCTGTAAAGGTGTATTAAATCAGGCTGATTATTCGTGCTTGATTACTCTTTATTGGATAAGACCAAAGGGACCTTGTAGTTGAGTAACGAGAGGACCTCTGCTTTATGCTAATCATTCCTTAATACTCAATCATAAATTAAAGTGCTGATGAGCATATTATATGCGTTGTTATCCAAAGCTACAGCAGTGGCTGATAGGATAAGCTTCCTAATTCGAATATGAAGGGAAGAGTATGCCCCAATAGCACGGGTATTCATGAGGACAGCGGTTCCAAACTCTTGCGTGTACTCCAAATAAGGCACTAGCTTTATTATCCTTAATAAACTTAGAGGAGATCACGTTGACTGGGGAGCCAGTGTCTAAGATGGGTAGTATTTGGACCTTTTGAATGACCATTTCAACCTTAGTGAGCGTTCCTCCAAATTTAAATGACAAAGCTAAGACCTCCTTGAGCTGGAAGGTGTAGGTTAGCTTTCTAGCAGTCTCCATGTATTTATCCATGACGGATTTTAAGGTATAAACCCGCTGAAGAGGGCGAATCAAGCCAGCTAATAATTTGTTACCATCACTGGCAGTGTCTATCACTTTTGACACCCTAGTATTTGGATGAGGTACGTCTCCTCAGGTATGGTGGTCTCGTCTACTCCTCCAGCGTTCACTTGATCAGGCACTTCTACTTCCGTGGGGGCTCCCAATATATAGTAACCAAAGTCATCATAACCCCTTCAGCTTCCTCAAGAGTATTCACAACAACAGTAAAGGCAGCGATGGAGATAGGGGATAGCTACAGAAGATTGGGTAGCCTAATGAGACTCATTTTCCAGCTTTTCTGGATGGGAAGGTACAGAGGCGTTAGTGAGCTTTTGCAGGAGTATGGTTGTTACAACCTTACTAGGCTTTGATTCATTAGAAGGAGTGATAACCTATTTTGGTCGCGCTGATGGAGTAGGTTTTGTAGGTAGGATAGGCACAGGTAGCCTCACCCCCAAAAGGTCAACTGGTAATAACTCCTTAATGGTTAGCGCTGAAGGTTTCACCTCAGTGTCATTATGTTCAGCACATATGTAATTCATCCACATCTAACAAAGCTTCCTTAATGTCGCGGATATTCATAAAGTATTGTTTCAATGAGATGATATGTCGGGATAGAGTTTGCTGAGAGGCTATCCCAGTTAACAGGGCGGCAATAGCATCATCAAGGGTAAGCATGTTTGAGGGTGACAACCTTTGTGCAGTGAGGTAAAAGCGTTCAGCAAAGGCAATGATTGATTCACCTTCATACAAACTAAGGCGCATGAAGGCCTTTTTTTTCCCTGTGTAGACTTTGCTTTGATCCGAATTTAGCTAGAAGAGCCTCTTTCACCTCTAACTAGGTGTACCCAGGGTTCAGGTTGGGTACTATTATCTCTTGTGCTAAGCAGCTTAAACAAGTTAGGATGTATTTAACTTTTTGCTTGTCATTTGTACCATCCATGGCAGCTTCATAGATGTACAAAAAGGCAAAATTCTGCCTTCACCAGAGTTGTATTTGCTCTTAAGAGGGAGTTTGAAAGGGTGCTTCTCAAGCTCCTTAAGGCGGGACAAAGCGCTTGTCAATTGCTTTTCAAGTGCAACTATTTTTGGTGTACAGGGATCCCCTGTAGTGAGCACCATTTTGTAGGAATCTAGACTTATTGTGTTGCTGGTGCTATGATGCTGAATCCCTCAAAGAGTTTTAATAAAATTTATTAATAAGTGCTAATATAAAATTGGGTTTTATATTGATTTTATTAAAAGCGTGGGGGCAAACAATAAGTGTTCCTTTCCAATTTTTGACTATTAGTATTTATACTACTTCCGAGGGTCAGAGGGAAAGTGAGGATAAGTTTAGAATAGCTTTTTTGCTTCCAATTTAGTTAATATGAAGGGATAGAATATTACAACTTGGGAACTCACTTCAGGGCAGTGGGACGAAATAAGAGGAATTCTGGTTGGCCAAAACATACCCATGATGTAACGTTTTTATAATTTAAGCTAATCCTCACCCAAGAAATTCTTTCACCTTGGGGGACCCCTCCAAGCCTACAAAAAAGGGGGGTCCCTGTTTAGGTGCGTTGAAGGACTCTGTAGAGGTTGGGGAAGCCTTCCAATGATCGCCCTGAAGTCCGTCAAGTGGTCATAGTAATTTAGCCGCTCATTTTGCGTTAGGTGCCTGAGGAGGTTTCAAAATGGTGTTACCCCAATTCTTATGATTCCACTAAGAATCAGTCAGGGTATTTTTGGCCAAAATCTCTGATAGAATTGTTTTCATTATTATTAGAATTGTTCTTATAATCCTCAGATAAGAGGAAATTGCCAACATTTCCTTTTTCAGCTGAGATAGACTTAAAACAATCTTCTTTTTCAGCTGTAAAGTCAAATGTCTGACAGAGTTATTAAGCTCAAAGCACAAGGGGTAAATGGCTTGACTGTTCTTAATGCGCACCCAGAATGGGTGATCAGGGGTGGATTTGATCATTGTGCAAGGAAATCACGAGGTTAATGTCATAATGAAACGGGTGGATCGTCATAAAGGCGTGCAGCCCTGCCAAACAATCCGCTCCATTTTAAAACCACGAATTGCAACACGCCTATCATTGTCATATACTTGACTTAAAATGGCTCCAATCGCCATTAACATGGCAACCATATGAATTATTAACACCCAATTAAAACCAGGGTATATTAGAAAGGGACTAGTTTCCGATATGTTGGAGCTCATTAAATTATTCTTGACTCTAATTCCATAAAAATATTTTTGGATTCTCTAATAAATGAAAAACTTGTTTCAAAAATTTTCAGCAAAATCATTGATGGAATAACATTAGTAGCTGTCCATCCCAAAAGCACTTGTATATCCTGAACAGTCTTTGGGGTTAACATCTGTTCACTGGCATTATTTTCTGTGGTTGAGGTTATAATCTGCCAGAATTTATCACAGACTCCAAGTTCTAATTTCTTTTTTAAAATAATGGCATTTACCTTGCTTCATTCTAATTTCTGTTGCCGCTAGGCATTTAGATACTTTCTATAAGTGTTCCTAGTGATCAATGAGCGTCTCTACTATATAACGTTGATGTCATCCAAGTAACTAAATTATAAATTTATTTTAAGTGCACACCACCAAGGGGACGGACATTACTGAAGCTCAAAGAGCAAAAACTAAACAAACTAACCACTCAAACAGAATGAAACAACCCCACAAAATGTGCGGGCAAAACACAATGTATGAGAAAACAACCAACCAGGTGGGACAGCGCTGATGCGCTCAGCCCACCATGGCGGAATGGGAGGAGGGATTGGGGAGCTTATCCTCGGCCCCATTCTCCTCTTCAGTGAGAGCGTGGGACAAGGAGGAGAGCAAAGGGGTGGGGTTATCAGTGACATGGGGTGAGGGCGCTGATTATTGGCTGGTTGGGGAAATTACTGGAGAACATTAAGACGCTGATGTACTTGGAACAGCGGGCCTCTGCCTTAATGTGGAGGGAAGGAAGCTGGTGCAATAAAGCCATGGAGGTGTGGGTGACTCTTGGGTTGGCCTGCGAGGCAGAAACCACTTTCTGGATGGCGTCATTAGCATGCTTGTGGGCAATTTGAATGGACAGTTTGTTAGGCGGGGATGTGGACGGCTTGATGATGGGAAGAGGGAGTTCTATAGTGAGCGCCACTACTGACAACTCAGCTAACTCATAGATGGTGTACATGTCATGGTGAGCAGCTGCCATGATAGCGAGCTGGTGGTCCAAGCGGAACTCTAAGACATCTGGATAGGGCATAAAACTGTTGTGCGACCAGTTTGGGGTTACATACTTGTATAAATTCATCATATGTGGACTCTGATGCTTCAATTACATTACTCATCTCATCAGTTTCAGCCAATGAGGACCTTGGGCTCATGTCAAATTCGAAATTGGGGTCAGCGAATTGAAGTGAAGTGGCAGGCGACTGCAGCATAACGTGGGAACCCACATTTGTCCAAGAAATTTCATGATTGGATGAGGTGCAAGTGGCACTGGCCTGAGAGAAGGGGCTGGTTGGCTGCAGTGGGCACCAAAGTGGAAGCAGGCTTTGGGGGAGGGGGTAGGATTGTACCACATGCTGGAAAGGCAGTAGGGAGTGGGGCAATTTGGGGGCCAGACAATGACAGCGCTGGGCCGGAGGAAACTGTAAGGGAGGGGCATTTATGCTTTAGTGATCTAACTCAAAGCAGGAAGGATAGATAGTCCTCCCACCCTTGACGCAGGCCCAGAATGGGTGGTTGGGGGCAGAGGGAATGATGGCGTGGGGGAAGTGACAAAGCTATTTTAGAAAATTCTGGGCTGATTATGGTGAATACCCGAGGCCCAGCTAGGCGAGTGGCCCCATTGGAGACCACAAACTGAAGGATGGGGTTGGAGCCGTATGTGGCCAAACCTTCAATCAACTCCTAATGGAGTACTGCGGGGGAGATGGGTGGGCAACCCTGCGAACTGAGCCACCATAGTGGTGTTGGTGGGGAGCTAGGTGCGCGTTGGGATAGAGGTGCCCTTGAAAACCAGGGGCACTGTAGCCGCAGTGGTGGCGTCAGCCTCACAAGTGAAGCCTTGGTCAAAATACTCATTAAAGGGGCAGAAGTCTATAAACCTGGCTGGCAGCATCACCGCCTGGGACAAGTTGATAAAGGCTTGTTCCTCGTATGAGAACAATCTACTATACTCAACTCAAAGGCCAAAGCAAAGCTGGGAATGGGGGAGAACGAGTGGGCTGCAAGGCACAGCCTGGGCACATGCCAGGTGGATGGCGAGATCCTTGGGCGGATTAAACTGACCTGAGGACTTAGTGGGACTGGACAAATCAGTTTGAGCGCGTTTTCCCACTGGATGGAAAACACAGGGGGGTTTCGCCGTGCCCCTCACTGGAGCAGCCAGTGGCAAATCTGACATCAATGGGGGGTTGCGCAGAGTGGCAGGCGTAGGATTGATAGTTTTATTAAAATAATATCGCTCAAAAGTGACTCCAAGTAGAAATAAAGTCCATTCAAGTACACTAAAGTGCAGGATAACTTCAAATCTCCTAGAATGGAACCCATCGCCCTTTTGGAAGGTAGCTGTCATGTTACATACAGCCCCTGCAGAATTTTAGTCATCTGTTATAATCCTTATGTGATGCTTATCACACATTTCTTATTTCTTATTTTGGAAAAGTCTATCTGCCAATACCCTGAGATCAAATCCATTACTGAAAACAACTTGGATTCTTTAAACGATCAAGTGCATCATCTATCCTCATCAGTAGATATGAATACTTCTTAGTAACTATATTTAACAAGAAGTACAATATCACTACTTGATTTGATCCATCCTTTCTCCTCATTGTAATGATCAGACTTGCCCATGGACTTGGAGAAGGTACAAGAAACCCATGCTCAATCAATTTACTGATTTCTTCACTGACTACTGCTTCAGGTCCTTGGATCAGTGGACAGGTCACATTCATATTTCCAGGTTTTCCAAGTATTAACCTTATGGATCACATATCTAGCACATCTGAGGTCATGATCATCCTGAGCAAATACTACCAAATATTTTTAATTAATTTAGCACTTTCCCCTGATGATGTTTTGATAACCCAGCAAGTTGCTATTAATCAATCAGTACATAAATATTTTAGAAACATCCACAAGTAGTCCCATTTTTCTAGCGTCCCAAAATCGTGGAACTCACAGATTCAGTATTTATAATTAGGTGAGAAAATGCGATAACTTGGTTTTATCCACCTTTATTAGGTTTTTGCTCAGATTGGCTGGTAGAGCTTGATTACCACTGTGGCCGGGCATTATAATCCCCAGAGCTACCCAAGGCTTTAATCTTAACTTTTTGCATTGGGCTTCATCTTCTATATATACTTGTTCCAGGATTTCTAAAGTTAACCCTTGTAAACTATTATTTAAATTTCCTAGTAGAATGGCTTTAATTTTATATATAATCAAAGCTATTCTCAATGGTATCCCTTGGTTCTCAAGATCTGCATTGGCATTTCCTGAAATTTCTTTCATCCAACTTGTATTGATAAGAATTATGACTTCGAAGTAATTTAGATATACAAAAATAGTTTTCTTATTAAATTGAGTTTCTCCTTTCTCTGGTATACCAAAGGAAACGCTTGCCCCAAAGTAGTTAAAGCATTCAAAACAAATCTTGCATCTGACACTACATTTTATTAGAATTTCCGTTCCAATGAGAATGTTATACTTTTTCAATTTGCCAATACTATGGTGGAAGATGATACCACCTGTAATCTGAAGCTAAGAGGCAGTGCACTGTATATCCACAGGTTGTTGTGTATCTGATCCAGTGGTATCATATTCCTTCTGGTGTTCCAAGTTGATGAATTTATTCACTACAATATCTTGGTCAAAACGTATTATTGGCATCACTGTCAAATATGACCATATTTTTACTTGTTTGACTATATATCTGCAAATATACATTATGAGTATTGTAATAAGGTATTTACTAGGTGACTCATGGCATCATTCACCAAATCTAGAGTGTAGATTATTTTTGTCAGCAACTTAACCAGATGAAATTACACCCATAAAGCAGAATCAGAGGTGTCAATAGTCAAGTTTGATTATCAATTAATCGCATAGTTAGATATTATAATCAATGTTATAATTGCAATTAATGCTCCCCATTTGGGTGTGCTGATCTCTTTCAAAGTATTGGGATAATACCCAATAGATCTAAAGTTAATTAAAGATTGACACCAGCAACTAAAAACCAAGGATTTCAATCAATTACTAATCAATCAGGATAAGGCAAAAAATATGTTCGACGCCAGATTCCAATCATCCATTCATTTAGTATTTTTTTTTTCAGCAGAAAGTCGAGGTTTCTGATATGAGAGTGAGCAATGATGATTTTGCTGACTACAATTCTGAGTAATGGCTATTAAGGCTGTAGATATTTAGAAGATTGTATATAATAAAGAGTAAACATATATGAATGCCAGGTGACTTGTGCCAAGGATGAGTCAAATTAATATTTGAAGTTCAAAAAGGATGTATTAGAAGGAACCAGTTCTGCAGAAGAATAGTGATTGAATGAGGTCCTGGATTGGATTGCTAACGGGTGATAGCCGCAGTAGCCTAGTATAAATAGTCATCATTCCTCCTAAATAAAGATCTCTGTTTTCCTCATCTTTATTATTTATTTAAAGTAGTGATTTGGGCTGCTGGTGGTATAAAATGGGACAGAATTTACCCAGAGTAGGCTTAAGGTGACGCGCCTGAGTGGCTGATGCTGCCAGCTCCCATACCTCAGCCCTATAAGGAACTCAACTGGAACCTGGACATTTGGCCATGAACAATGTGATGGGATGATTGCTTTCAGCCATGAGGGTCATGTAACGTGGGATCATATTTAAAATGGGGTGACATACCATTGCACACCCAAGTAGAGCTTCCAAAAAGCGAAGTTGTTGGTCTGCTGGAGTTGGTGGGGTGGATGTACACATGTGGGGTTGGTAAGCCTATAAAGGTAAAAATGAAAAGAGTCAAGCAGTCCTCATACTGATTGGCCTGGCACACTGGCAGTGCCCTGATGTAGCGGATTGCAAAACTTTCAATAGATTGCATGGATAAATTGAAAAAAGACTTCTTGTTTGTGCTAATAGGGAAATTTTGTTCATACAATCAATATTTGGTTCAAAACAAATGTTATTATTTATGCTCACATTACCCAGCTTCATTATATATATTAATCTGATGGTACACTAGGATTCATCCCTCTTGTGGATGCTGAAGTATTAGTTACATACACAAACTATTCTTTGGATTAATACTCCGACATATAATTATTGATCTGCCAGATTACAATATACCAAATTGGATGTGTGTTTTTTTGTGATGATCCCTGACAATAAACAAACAATTAGGGGGTCAAATTTTTTTATCATACCTTTTTGACTTGTAGGAGTTGATCAGGTTTAGGGCCAATTTACTAAGGGGTTTATAAGTTTTAGGTGAGTAATGCCACTTTTCATAGAGAAACTTTCGTTTAAAACTGATCACAATCTTCAATCTATGGGTAAGATTATCATTACCAAGAGGTTTATACCAGATAAGGGGAAATTTGATGGGTTTGAGCAAGATGTTGGGACACAAATTTTTTCAACTTAGAAGAGGTCGTTGTCAAGTAGTAAAGAGAACCCAATTACATTTGATGAAGAATATCATAATTTTGGGGTGACTTGGAGGGTTAATTTATTGGTGACAGCTGCCGTTTTAATTACTTTGCCAACCAAAGAGTTGTGCACCAAATTTCTTATAAATTTCCCTTTTATTTTTTATAATAAAGCAGATTAAATTGGAAGTTAAAATACTCTAGATTAAGACTGTTTGCTCTTGTGATTAGAGAAAAGGACAAGAAAATACTTTATCTAAATTAATCTTATATCCATGGACTCTGGTGACAAGAAAGAAGAACCTATTAACCTTACCTTTGTTTAAGTTTTATTAGAGGAAATAGGTAAGAAGTCCCTACCATTTGAAGAAATCAATATTAGGGCAATCACCAGGCTGGCGTTATCGTATCATATTTTGGGGAAACGCTCTATTAAAATAGTAACTTTATGCTACTATTGTACATTTATTTTTTATCAAAAAAAAGCTTATACTTGAACGTGTGCAGTTAACAAGGAGCCAAAGCAAGTGTTATTCAGAGTGAAATCAAACCTAAACTTTTCATTTGGAACTCAACCAAAGGGTTTTAAACTCCCCAAAGTTTTAACAGAAAATCTTATGAACCCCTCAGTTCTGATTTTTATAGCTGACAGGCATAAGGAAGACCCTTTTAAAAACTCTGGGGTTTATACACTTTTATTCTTCTGTTGATTGTATTTACATTCAAAATTGATAGCCTGATAGAGATGACGGGTACACT
>JAKSZP010010232.1:0-13935 GCA_022478985.1 Massospora cicadina | reverse complement strand
TCTCATAAGGTGAATGGCTTTGTGGCTCTCCTGTATATGGAGAAAGCATATGATCGGGTGGCCTGGAAGTATATTTATGCTTCCCTGGTCCGCTTCCATCTCCCCCCCGCAGCTAGGCGCTGGATATCAGCGCTCTATGACCAGCTCCACACCAGAGTCCTGGCGCCAATGGGTTTCACAGTGGCAGTACCAGTTGGACAAGGTCTCCGGCAAGGGGACCCCCTGAGCCCTATCCTTTTTAACATCACCCTTGACCCCCTCTTGGCCTCCTTACAGGACAAGCTAACAGGGATTCTGGTCCCAGGTAAAGCCCCCACACGCACCATGGCATTTGCAGATGACACTGCCATTGCATTTGGCTGCCCTGGGGATGTTGCCCTCGCTGCTGTGACCATTGAGAGGTACACCAAGGCGTCCAACGCCATGGTCAACACCTCCAAGACAACAGTTGTGCAGGTCGGCTCCTCCACCTTCCCCCCACCATTTGGTATTGAACCTGTGCGCGGTACCTTCCGTCACCTGGGCGTTATCACCAACCAACAAGAAGTTGCGCTAAAAGACAATGAGGACTTGCTCATCGGAGCAGTTAACTCCAGGATTTCCAACTGGAACCGGCGGCACATCACCCCTCAGGGTTGAGCTCTGATGGCCAATGTGTTCCTCCTCTCCAAAGTCTGGTTCCTAGCGCACGTCTGCCCATTCACAGATGCCTTCTATACGCGGCTCAATGTACTCCTCCGCTGTTGGATCTGGGGCTCAAACCATCCACCAATGGCCCTCTCAACCATTGCCTGACCCTGCAATGAAGGGGGCCTAGGGCTTCTGGACACGCGATCCCACGCCACCACAATCTTCCTGAAGTTCCTATGGCCGATTTTCTTCTGGGACGCGACCCCATGCCCCAATGGGCGCCCGCCCTCCGCCAGTCAGTGTCAGCAGCTCTGGGTCTTCCTAGAGCATCTCTAACCTCATTAGGGGAGTGGCTCACAAACCACCCAGGGCATCGCCTGAAACCATCCTCATTCCCCTACTGGAACCAGGCTCTCCTTGCCCTGAAATGAGTAGGCGCGCGGATCCACCATGCCTTCCCATACAGAAGGGACGGCCCTGGCCTCAGCCCCCTTCGCCATGCAATTATGCACAATGGACAAGTTGTCACAACTCGCCTCAACCCCCAAGATCGTCCTCCCATCCGCCCAAGACTCCTTGAGCTCCTCCCTCCCTCCATGAGATTCGACCTTAAGGAATTGTGAATGGACGTCTATCACCCCATCCTGTCAGCAAAGGTGTCCAACACCTTATGGAGGGTGCTCCACTGTTCATACAGGACAGGGAACCGGACTGGCCCTACCTTCCAGCACTGAATCTGCCCCCGCTGTGCGGAGCCTATTGACTCCCACCTCCATCGTTTTTTCACCTGTTCAGGTGTCGCCGCATTTTGGCCAAAGGCCCGCGCGCTCCTCCATGCTCAGCCCTGGTCTGGACACCCTGTGCAAGACCCCATGTTCGAGCAGACGTTGCCTGGTTGCCACCAACCCCTCCATGTCCTCACCTATGTCACAGCCATCTGGACCATCCACAACTCCTTCCTTCATGCTGCCTTTGACCAGCAGGTGTGGACCCTTCCACACATGATCACCCACTTTCAGGTACACTCTGAGATGGCCCTGAAGGTCTGCACTATGTCGCCAACCCTCCCCCGCTCAGTTGTCACTGCAGCACGGCTCTGGTGCGCAAACCCCCCTCCCCTTTCTTGATGCCTCCTCCCTCCCCTTCCCTCGCCTCAGGCTTTTAGGAGCCCAGGCGTAGTTTAATAAACATTGATGAATCCCCCCCTTGGGTTGGGACCATCTAGTACTAAAAAAATTGTAGTTTTACTGCTTATCTTTCCCATAACATTAACATAAGTTATTAAGATTTAATTCAAGCATATAATTTTGATAATCACACAGGTGAGATGAGCGAATTCAATAAAACCCAACAAAACTGTGCAAAAGTCATATTGGCAATGGCCAAAATGGTGCAAACAAGGGCAAAAAACGCCCTGGAGGGGGACCAGGAGCCAACGCCGCCAAATTACCCCAAACCCAAACACCGTCCAGGTTTGTGGAGCTTACCAAAAACAAAACTAATACATGGAAATACAGTACGCACAGCCACTATCAAAAGTGGAACACGGGCTCCAACTTTTCTTAGGGGTAGATTCCCCAACTCTGTGGGAGAAGGTAGGTGAGGCACAGGCCTCCCTCTTTCCCCACGCGGTATACATTACCATCCACACTATCCACCATGGCTAATTGATATGAGTTTTGAAACCAAAGAAGATGTAGACGCCGCAGCAAAAGTCAGTGTCAAAATAGTCCTCCCTGAGGGCAAACAAATTGTGTGCACCGCGCGCACCAGATGGAACAAAGCAAACACTTTGTTCATCTCATTCGACTTGCTTCCCACCAACCTCCCCCATAAGCTAATTGAAGAAGAACTCCAATTCGGCCTTCAGAGCTATGGAGAATTAAAATAACCACAACACCAGCGTTTCCACCTGATGCCAAACCTGTGCACAGGAAAGGCAATTAATGTAATTGACCTGGTCTCAAATATGGCTCAAATTTAACCAAAATCCCATGCACTGAAGTGTTTCATATCCCATACAGGGCAGTGTCAAAACCTTTCCACACCACACCAGAACACGTACCACCCATTTGCAACCATTGCATCACACTGGGGCACAAGGAGCATGCGTGCTCCATGAAGAAGGTCATCATGGCCCCAGACATTTGCAACAATGACGTAGACAAAGATGAGGAGTCCTTCAGAAGAATGGTCAACGTCAATTATGCTTTCCTCGTGGGAAAGGATGAACACTACGTCCTCATAGACCCAATCTCACCCAAATCAAACAAACAGGTTCAGAAGGCCCACAAGCGGGCAACGGCCAAGCCCACATCTCACAAGACCTCCTCCATCGACCTAAACCAGATCCAGATGGACAGAGAGGAAATCGGCTGAATCAGCCAATCAGAAAACAATTTTCAAGCTGGAGCAACCATGGAGGATGTGAACTGAGCCAAACAGTCAGATCAGACAACCAATGCATAAAATTTTCTCAACAAGCTGACAAAATCACCATGTGACCCCAATCAAATAAACTTACTGGGACATTTTGAATCCACTATGGATGAGCCAACAGGGACCAGAGCTTCAAAATCAAACCCCAAAACATCAGAAACCAATCAGCACACCAATTCAAGTCAAACAAAATCACGTGCATAAAAGCTTGATACAATTCCTAAATCTAAAAACACTCGCACAAAATCATCATGAGGTAGGGAGATGGAAAACGCCTCAGAGTGGATTGGCCCAATCACACAGAGAACTTCCAAGGCAATTAGTGGGTGACTAGGGCTGGAAGTCCCACCCAACCCCTCCAGAGGCACCACGGGCACCTCAGTGTTAATAGGGACACTGAACATCGCAGGAGCCAGGGCTCAAGCGTCCTGAGCCAAAAAGCTGGACTTCCTGCACAATATTCCTGGTAGACATCTTGGCCATCCAAGAGACCCACTGTCTACAGGGGGAAGAGGGATCCTGGGCGGCCAGGGTCTCACCATCTCAGTCAATATGGACATCCCACTGTGGGGTGGTCATCCATATTAATAACAAAAAATTAAAAATTGTCAAATTCTCCTCACACTTAGATGGCCGCATCCTAATTGCAAGGATTGCAAACCAAGAGGCCACACTATTGATAGCCTGTATCTATGCACCATGCACTGCATCCGAGAGGAAACAATTCCTCAAATCCATCCTAACGCTCAACCTCCCACCAGATACCATCCTGTAGGGCGACTTCAACTGTTGGGATGACCCCAATACAGACCATTGACCCAACCCAGGGGATACCCACTGGGGCACATCAAGTTCCATGCGATGAAGGCATCCCTTGGCTTGTATGACACCCTCCCCCCAGGTCTCCACTCCTTCCCCACATGACCCACCCCAGCATATGTGAGGGTACACACATTTCGATGAGCTGCATTGACCACATCCTTGCACCAAAATCCTGCTGCTCATTTATTACTAACTTTGTCACAAAAATATTAATTTCTCTGACCACCGTCTAGTTTTGGCGCAGCTCACACCAACCAGGACTCAAACGTGGACGCCACCCTAGAGGAAGCTATACCCAAAAATATAAGACTCCCCAAAATTTCCAACTGGGTTGAGCATTAATCTTCAAACCCAAAATTCACAACCCCGTTTGCATTGGATCACATTGAATCTTGGGAAAAAATCAAATCTAAAATAATAAACAGCCCGCTATATTTCATTGCACAAATATACCACAGATACCACCATGATCAGATGCAGCATGGTAGAACTCAACCACCTAGAACTCAATACCCTGAAGACTGGATACAGCCCAAACTGGGGGCGCAAATGGCCAGAAATTTCTACCCGCCTACTTGCCCTCATCCACAAACACCAACACAGATACAAATATCGTGGAAATATAAGCATATAAAAGAAGGCAAAACCTTTTTGGTGTTCTACTTCTGCCAATGCCACTCCTGAGGCAATCTTCCCCAGTGCTCACAGGTCTGCAAAGCTGATGGAACCGTGGCAACTGACCCAACAGAGGTCAAAGCGGAAATTCACCGCTATTACACTAGACTTTACTGTTACACCCCACCAGACCCCCAAAAAATAAAAAATACACTCCATCAGTATACCGAGTGCACCGCCAGACTGTAGTCTCATAAACCTGATAACGCTGGAGGAGCTCTGGAATACAGTCCATGGTGCACCACATAGAAAGTTCCCAGGCCTGATGGGATACCCTAGAAATTTTTATAAAAAATACTTTAAACAGATCGCCCCCCTCCTCCTATCATCTATGAACCGGTGCCTGCTGGAGACACGTCTCCTGCCAGGAGGCCAGGACTCCTATATCCTTACCCTATTTAAAAATGGCGACAGACTGGACCTAGCCAACTAGCGCCCAATAGCACTCTCAAATACTGACACTAAACTACTTACAAAAATTCTAGCTACCAGACTGGTCGCACTAGCCTCTAAAGCCCTATCACCCAACCAATTTGGTTTTACACCAGGGCGCTCCATCTGGTCTAACATACACTCCATCGCCAGTGTATGCCGATCCAAAGCGACAGGTGCCCAGGTATTCCTCTACCAAGAGAAGGTATATGACCGCATTAGCTGGCCATGCTTAAAAGAGTGCCTACATGCCTTCAACCTCACACCCAGGTTCATTAACTGGTCGATGCTCCTCACGGAATTCGCATCATTGACTTTATGCGGCCCTGGCTTCCTGACCAACCAGATCCCATGCAGAGGGCTCAAGCAAGGAGACCCCCTCAGCCCACTACTATACAACTTCAGCTTTGACCCACTCCTCTGCATTGCCAACTCACGCCTCAGGGGCATAACTGCGCAAGGCCAGCCCCCAGTTAAGATACTAGCCTTTGCAGATGGCTTTGTAACAGGTATAGCTGACAACAGTGACGCCTGACAGCTGGAACGCACCCTAGAGGAATACTCCATGGTTATTAATGCATCGCTTAATAAATGGAAAACTGAAATAATTCTCCTTGGAAAATACATCACCAACTGGACCACATCCCCCACTAAACACAACCCAAGACGCAAAAAGTCACTCGCCCTACACTTTGCATTACCCCCCACCACCACACCTGTATGCAACCTTGGGATATGGTTGTAAACAGGGGGTAAACAAATGAGATGATTGAAAATAACCTGCTGAAATTGATATCAAACAGAATCTTTCACTCAAGGGTAGATCCCCTGGGCTAACAGGGCGAGTGGCAGTTGCCAACTCGCTCATCCTCCCAATGCTGTGGTTACCTGCATAAGTGATCCACTTCTCTGCCCAACTTCATAATGTCGATCTGTGCGCTCATCCAGGGTTGGCTGTGGCCTGGATCCCGCCCACCCATCCGGGTTGAAATGCTATATGGTCCATAATCCAGCGGAGGAATGGGCCTGATAGATTTTGAGAACCATGCCAACCGCATCCTGGGCACCTGGGTAGAGGAAGTGCTAACTCCGGACCCCCTGAAACAGCACTGGTCCAAGGCAGCAAGGTCCAACTTCGCGCAGGCACTCAAAATACCTAACCCACACCACCCTTTCAGTTTACTAATGTACCTTGCTAACTGCCCCAATGCAACAGGCCCACATGGAACCCCCCTCACTTTAAGCGCCTCTTACAAACCATCCGCTTCATGGGGTGGACCGTTGCTACCACTGGTACACTGCAGGGAAGGCGACAACCCAGATCCCACTTCATGTTACAAAAGCCAGAAGACCACCCCCATAAAGACATACTTACCACGACACCAACCGTCGCCAGAATAGACTACCTAAACGCTTTGGACATCCCTAATAACCTAGCCACACAAAAGGCAATATGAAGGATGACGCACCATCCACTCCTCCAACCGAGGGTAAGAGCCAACGCCTGGCGCTGCCTAAGAAGGACCTACAGAACGGCGGACCGCACCCACTCCCTCCATGTAACCTATGCAGTATGTGGAGGAGAGGGCTCCCTACACCACCGCTTAGAAACCTGCCCCTCATCCAGAGCCATATGGTGAGAAGTCTTATGCCTGCTCAAGACCCAAGACGACCAGGTTTTATATATCTTAAGGAGCCTCCTCATGATCCGACTTGCATCCCCAATCCCATCTACCCTGCGCTCCCTATTGATATCAATTGCAATGTGGACAATCCACACTATTGCCTTGGAAGCGTTCAAGGGCACGGTCCCTACCATCCATGGGGTTGTCAATAGGTTCCACGTTCACTTAATGAAGCATTTCCAAGCCTGGCTCTATGGGTATATGAAGCCAAGGCAACAGAGACTCATAAAGTCATGGTTTCCGCTCTGGTTTCTTCACACATACCCCTTCCTTCACACCTGCTCCATAGCGGGGGCAACCCCATTGGAGTAGAGCACCAATCCCCCCATAACTTGCGGTCCCAGCTGGCAACAGGGGTAACCTGTGTACCCTGGGGTGCCCAATCCTATCTAATTATCGCTTTTCTTCCCTCCCCTCCCATTTCTACACACATATTAGTATTGCACATCCCCTGGTCGGCTTGCCTCAGTTAAATAAAAAGATAATCGTAATATTATTTTTGGGGTGAGAATTATGGGGACAACAGGAGGTGGAATACCTCCTATGAGCATCTCCACTAATTTGGTGACAGCTTAGAAGAGGGGATGAGAGTCTGGTGTGGCACCTGCTTCTACTGCAAGCTGGTGGTCACTGTAGAATGATTTGACATTTGGCTGTGGGGCATATAAATGAGGGGTTATTTGGTGTCCCATTTTACATTACAGAACTGCCTGATTTGCAGAGATGGTTATTCAATGATATTACCTGATTCTTCGATTTCAGCCAATAACTCCCATGGGTTCTGGTTGAATTGAAAAAGGTGAATCAGAATATGATTAAGGTTTATTGATTCATTGGAGGAAGTATGGTTTCAAACTGGGGTCCAAGCAGGTGCTTGATTGTAGGGAGCACTTGTGGCATTGGGGCGAGGAGGAGGCTGATTGGTGACGGGAGGTGCAGCTGTAGCATCAGGTTTTGGGGGAGGGGGAGGTAGGATTGTACCCCATACTGAAGCTGGAGCATAGTAGGTGGCGGATTGGAAGCTAGCGGATGAATAATCAGCGCCGTCAGAAGCAGCTAAGGATGGGCACTTACGTTTTATTTGTCCACTCAAAACAGGATGGACAGATCGTCCATTCGCCCTCAACGCAGGCCCAGAATGGATGGTCAGAGGCAGAGGGAATGATGGCGTGAGGGGGAATTGACAAGGCAACTATACTAAACTCATGGCTGATTGTGGCATATGCCCCAGGCCCAGCAAGGTATGTGGCCCCATTAGGGATCACAAATGTAAGATGGGGTTGGCGCCATAGGCTGCCAAACTTTTCATCAGCTCCTGGTGGAGCAATGCAGGGGGGAGGTGGGTGGGCAAGCCTGAAAACTGAACCACCAAAGTGGTATCTTCTTGGAGCCAGGTCCAAGTTGTGGGAAGAGGGGTACCCTGGAACACCAGAGGAATTTTGGCTGCGATTACAGCACCAGCTTCACAGGTGAAGCTGAGATTGAAATACCCCTTATAGGTGCGGAAATCTATAAATCCGGTGGGGGTCATCACCGCCTGAGCCATTTTGATAATGGCTTGGTCATGGTAAGGGAAGAGTTTCCCATAGTCGACCCTTAGGCCAAAACGCATGTAGGTCTGGGAGAGCACCAGGAGGCAGTGAGGTACCACTTGGGTATGAGCAAGGTGGGCTTCAAGATCCTTGGTAGGAACAAATCATCACAGGGGTTTGGTATGACTGGGTGAGCCAGGCCAAGTGCGTTTTCCTGCCAGACAGAAAATGGTGGGGAGAGTTTCGCCGCTGCCCCACACTGGAGCAGCTGGCAGAGAATCTGAAGGCATTGGAGTGAAACTATGGTGGGCGATTGAAATTTACTTTCTTGTTTCCATATGAAATGCAAAAAAGTTATGCTAAGCGGAAAGAGATTGAGCCCAGCAATGTTCAGCATCCCTATTGTGAAGGCTCCCCCAATTGCACCTTAGGTGCTATGGGAAGGTCCCCTTGGCCTTCCTTTGCTGCTTTCTCAATAGCAGCAGCAGTTTTTAAAGATCACAGACTGTACATGTTTTCTTCTTCTTAAAGCATTCTTTACAGAGGGTTTAGAAGTAGGTTATTTAGCGTTTGCTGATTTGTTATAAATGAATTTGGAGCTGCTGTGCTCCTGCGATGCATCATTAGAGGTTGACAAAAATTCAGGAGGGAAATGGTTTGTAGAATCAATTTCAATTAAGGTTTGGAAATTTTCTCAGGTATGTCTGACTCACCCTACAGGTCCTAAAATTAGTTGGCTCAATCTGATTGGTAAACGGATCCACGAGCCACTTCAGCAGTGAATGACAATGTCATTCCTGGTCTGTGCATGTGGGATCACAGATGCTACAATGGCCGCTGCCTTGGCCGCTTTTATACAGGACTGCTTGGCCTTTTTGATTTCTTGTGGGGATACAGGTTTGACCCTGAATGTAAAACCCCTGCGTTCCCCATAGGAAGGCGGCGTCAGTGTCAATGGCCAGTTCATTATGGGAGTTTGCACTGCCCATTGCGTCAGGTAGGATTTCATTTTGTGTGATGCCCTCCTTGGTGGTGCATGTGTTTTGCCTTATAGCCAAAAGTGAAACAAAAGGTGAAGATAGGGACGCGCTATAAACTGTGACATGGAATGGGCAGGATTCCTGCCCATCAACAAACTCAACTGCGGTGTGGGGGATTTGGCTTAAATCTTCCACTATGACTGCTGATGGGGTGATCATAGCAATTGCATTTCCCTAGCACAGGTCCAACATAAGCGTAAAGCATTGCATTAGAAGCAGCAAAGCTCCTCAAAGCTTTTAATACCATCCTTAAGAAGGAGCTCCAGCACTGTGCGCTTTATCATTGTGGAGAGAAAGTAGAAGGTTACAAAGATTTGGTTTGACTTGGTCCACTGAGTGCACATCATCTTGACCAACCATTGACCATCTTGGAGTTCTACCACAACACACACCTTTTCAGCTTCGTCCGCTGCTTTTTTATTCTCAAACCCAAGATCCAAACAAACACAGGTCATGGAGTGCGGTGTTACATATACTGCTTTCAGAAAATGGTTGTGCACAACTTCATAGAACTTTTCATAGAGCGCCTTTTGATTAATATCCAGGAAAATTGAACCTTGTGCTCCACTGACGACAGGGTCTGAGAATGTGGAGTATTGATGAACTGGTTACACTTTGCTTGCCAGGTTGAAATCTCTTGGGAAATACTTTCTGCCATTTTTTAATATTTTTATTGAGGCTGCCGGTGTCTCCAGGGCATTTATAAATTTTAGATGGTGCGAAGCCTGATCCTGTGCCCTTTACTTTTCTAGCCCTACTGCTACCTGTCATTGGGTGCACACTAATCTCCTTGAATAGATTACCAAACTTCCTTAGTATTGAATTAAATTTTCTCAATTAGTGATTGCAACAAAAGAAAAATTGGTCAGGGTGCTTGTTAATACACATATTCTGGTGTGGTTCTTATTCTTAAAATAGTTGCATCTCATCTTCTCCTCCTTCTTATGCTTCACTTTCTCCATGATATTCACTATGGGGTTTTAGGGATTTTTGAAGTCTCAATCTAGTGTATTTTGACTACATTGAGCAAGGTTTCTTTATGTTAAAATGGGCTTGAAGTTTATTTTAACAAACGTGATGTGCATGGCTAATTTGGGGTTACTATATAAACCAGCAACGATGGAGGCTATGGCATAGTCCAAAAAACATCTTTAAGGCTAATAGCATTTGGGCCTCTATGTAAAAGTAGTCGTCAAATTGGCAAGGTTTAATGGTATAGTAGCGCAATTCTTATAAAGACCTGTTTCTTCATTATCAGCTCTTCTTTGACCTAAATTTTAAATTTAAATTTTTTGGGTAAGGCCAACCAGGGGACAGACACTTCTGATAAGACACTAAAAAAACCAAATCTTCAGCGAGAGGAGGGCACCCCCAAAGAAGCAAAAGCTATCTCCTGTTGCCAGCGGGAACGCCAAGAGAGGGAGGGGGGTTACGTTTACAGGGGCTTGCGCCTCTATCGAGCACATATGTAGGAAGGGGTCTGAACCAATGAACTAAACTGGGAACTAGGATGAGACCAACTGGCAGCGACGTGGTGGGAGGTACCCAAACATCCACACTTGAAAATGGTCCACTAAATGCGACAGGAACCGGCGTACAGTTTATTAAGGGTGGTGGTGGAGCCTGAGATGGCATCCAAGACAATTTTGTGGATAATCCAAATAGTTATTGTGACTACCAAGGCACAGAGGGTGGGCGGAAGAGGGGAGGCCATGGATAAAGCAAACATGTCTTTAGACAGGCTGAAGGGCTGTGCCTAATCCTGGCGAAGCAGACGTTGCACCTCACGCCAGATCGCATTAGATGGAGGGCACTTTTCCATGCAGTGAACCAGCATTCCGTACTGGCCACACATGGCACAGGATGAGTGCAAAACGTTAGAGCGTTCAGCATTATAGTATACCCATCTCAAGCATCGCCACATATAGGAAGGAATATGTTGCTGTAGAAGAGGGTGGTGGGCATGCTTTATAAATGGCTTTCTGGTTATCAAGGGTGTAGGGAATGTCCATCATGTTCAGGTAGTCCACCCTGGACATGATATGGGGTCTCATGGGTATCATTCTGATCAGAATGGGAAGTCCTTGTACTTACTGGGTGAACCGAGGAGAGGGACGCCCCCTCTGGGCAGTGTTCCCACAGATGCGAATTCTCCACTCAGCGCTCCATATGAAAAGGAGGATTTTTTGAAGTGGGGCGACGTCTCATGTGGGCCCGCTGAAGAATGATGTGAGGCAAGGTCCTTTAACGGAGAGTGGGGATGGGAAGGATTGGTGAGGCCCAGGGGCGCGGGAGAAGTTGGAGCAGGCCGCACTGGACCAGTGCTGGGCTGAGATTGTAGGTTTAGTAACAGCAGCGATCCAGGTGCCAAGGATTTTGGCATCATGGGCCTCAAAGTTGAGCAGACCCATAACACCACTATGGCGAGGGCTAAACATGACATCCAGGCGCACTGGCGGTGAATGGCCTAACCAAAGTCACCCTTGCAGAAGGATGTATAGTGACTTGAAGAAACATGGGGAAAAAGTGCTGACGTGGGCTCCAAACCAAACATTAGAGAGGAGCATAGAGTTGGCTAGCACTACCCTGCCTGTAAGGGAGGTTTGGCGGGCTTTGAGGGAAGCTTGCATTTCGTAATGTTGTCTAGGATATGGTTTTTCTTCGCCGTTGAGGCGTGCCCTCCTGCCTCCAGCCACACTACCAAATGGCGGACAGGGCCAACGGTGGGGCTTGGCACAAAGGGGAGCACAAGCAGGGCGGTGTGGGGTGGGCAGGACAAGATAACTCGTGCGCTAGCTGATGAGGCGGATAGGAAACAGGGCGCTGGGGCCCAGCAGGCTTGATACTGACCAAGGAGAAATTTTGGTTTTAGAGGCGTTGAGTGCTGCATTACTTACCCTGGAGTAAACCTGGATATTATCACCAAGCGCACGTGCATCATGATCGTTGGACACCCCAACCACATAAATATCAGCAAACGCCAACATCTTGACTGGTGCTTGGCCTTGCACATGGACACCACTAAGGCGGGCATTCACAATTTGAAAATTGAGTTAAGGCTGAAGTTATACAAGAGTGGACTTAGAGGGTCTCATTTGCGCAGTTTCCTTTGAGGGCGGACTACATCCGTGAGGAAGCCAGGTCCACGCACAGCCATGGTGGCGGACTCCACTAGCAACATCACCCAATTAATGAAGCGAAGGGGGAGGCGGAACTTGTGGAGGCAGGCTCTGAGGTATTCCCAGCCGACTCTATCATAGGCCTTCTGTTGGTCTAAAAATACAAGTGCTCCAGAAGCCGTGGATTGACAGACATTGGCTACGGTGTGTAAATTGTCCCAAATCGACCTTTTGGGTATGAAACCAAATTGTTCAGAAGAATGAGAGAAGAGGAAGCAGCCCCTTGACGGTTAGCCATAATTTTAGTAAAATTATTTTGTATCTGTGTTAGTGAGAGAAATGGGGCGCCAGTTAGCCAAGTCCAGCTTATCCCCTTTTTGTATAATGTAATAGTGAAGGCCTTCTGACCAGGCAGGAGGCGCGTTTCCAGAAGGCATTGGTTAGGAGAGGCAAGCAGCAAGGAGGAAAAATTTTCGAAATACTTTTTATAGAACTCATAAGGGACGCCTTCTGGAACTAGCATTTCCTATATGGTGCACCATGAATGGCGGACCAAAAGTTCATCCCCTGTAATCAAATTCATCAACTCCAGGAATTGGGAAATAGTGCAGATGTGTGCACTTTTGAGAAAAGTCTACATTTCAGCTGACAGAATTGTATTGGATTAATACTGTTCTGAGTAATAGTTTTGATCTTAATTGCCACTTCAGCTGGCATATCCACGACAGAGTGGTCTGGCCTTCACACCTTTGTACAGGCCAAACTCTGGCGCGATGCAAAGATTTTTTGAAAAAAGTAAGTGGAGCACATATTACCCTCTGTAATATGTTTAGCTTTATACTAAAGACAAACCTGATGCTTGTGTTGTCTCACCAGTGTGTTGAGGCGGGCGGCCACTTCCGCCCACTTGTGACCCCAAGCTAGGCTGTAGCCTGCAGTGGGGACGTTGGACTCCAGGTGGTCCAACTCTGCCAGTGTGCGCAAAATGATTGCCGAGGCGGCCCATGAGTGGGGGGATGAGAGATAGCGAGCCTGGCGGATTGTGTTCGCCTTGAAGGTTGACCAGGTGGAAATTGGATCTGCACATAATGTTGGGACAAACTCCAGCGCTAAGTTCACATATTCTACCCACGAGGAAAATCTTGGCGATGCAAATTTAATCAGGGAGAAGTTTGCACCATTTTGGCGCCTGGGCTGCTGGGTTGGATAAACAGAAGGAAATAAATACCATCCTGTGGTCAGAGAAATCGATTTTTGTCATGGTGGAGTGGAAAATTTGGGTATGAAATTTAATCGGTGCAAGGATAAGGTTGAAGCGGGTCATGGAGCTTAACTGGCTGTTGTGTACATGGGGCGCGACATGTTAGTGAGTAGCTAAGCATGGTGCAGCAAGGTATCAAACAACCCTAGGGTGGCTTTGATAACGCGAAGTTCAATGTGCCCCTGTGGGGGTGTAGGCGATGAGGGCCTATAGTCTGTGGATGGGTTCATCCAGCAGTTCATATCTCCAACAATGAACGAATCAGGGGTAGCAGAAGGGAATTGATGGCCAAAAAATTCC
>JAKSZP010010231.1:0-13983 GCA_022478985.1 Massospora cicadina | reverse complement strand
TTACAAGCGTACAACTATGAAATTATCTATAAAGCTGGAGTGCCCATCAAAATGCAGATGTACTATTATGACTTCCTATTGTAGCTATCCTGAGAAGTTTGGCCGATGAATTATTGAAAAAAATGATTACTCAAAAGTATGGGGATGAGCCACCTGAAGTACAAAAGGCGATAAAAAAGCATTAACTGACACTGAATATTGGAATGGAGTTTTATATAAGCACAAGCCTGAGGGACAGCGTCAAATATTCTAAAACCCTTATACCAAATGGAGATTATTACACAAGCCCATAAGGCCATAAGGGATGGAGGATTGATTAAAACGCTATGATTAGTTTGATCTAGTTATTGTTGGGATTCCATTTGATTCAATATCTAATACACACTTTATAAATGTCATTCATGTTAAATTGCAAAGCCTATGAAGTAAGATGTGAAATATTGTTTGATCAAACCTGACTGGGCCTGGCATACCATGTCAATTGATGAAGTTGACCCTTTGCCTGTGAGTAACAAGGCAACAAATACATAATTTTTGTTATCAACTATATGATGAAATGGGTGGAAGCAAAATAAATTTGAGACGTCAGGGCTCTAACTACTGCCAAGCTTATTATGGATAGTATTGTTTATAAGAATGGATGCCCCAGAAAATCTTGATGGATAAATGGTACAAATTTTACTTCCCAGATGGTGCAACAGTCAAATGAGTTGATTCCCATCAAGGAGTGTTGTCAACACCATACCATCCTGAGACTAATGGTATGGTAGAATGAGTGAATGGCACTCTAGTCAGCATATTGCACAAAAATGCAGCTGTGGCGCCTTCACAATGGGTTACTTCCATTAGTGCTACTGTATTTACGTACAATTTGGACACCACAGCAGCATGGGCCACTCTCCATTTAGACTTTCTGTATGGTAGACAGCCCACTCTGCCTCCATATTTTATTCAAACTCAATTCAACCAAAGCAATCAGCCCAAATAATTATGTTGAGAAAATACTGAATACCTTAATCAATTTGCAATCTGAAGCCTAGAAAAACGTGATTAGTTATAAAGCTATTCCAAAGAGCTATTAGGACGCTAAATGATCTACGGTGACTAAGTTCAAGGAAGGAGACTTAGTAGTATATTGTGACACTCATAGCGCAGGCTGCATGCACAAGCTGTCCTTGCTTTAGAAGGGTCCATTTATTATATCTGGAGAAATCATCTAAATATGTATATACCATTAAGGATCAAGGCAGCTGGGTTGTGAATCAAGTACATGCTAAGTTTCTTTGCCCATATCATGAAGAATAATAATATTACAAAAAATAAAAAAAGAAGATATAATTATAAAATAAAAAGACAAAAAATTAAACTTTTAGAAAACATATAAATTTAATTTATAGATTTGATGCCTTTTCATCACTGGAACTAGATAACCCTTATTTGGAGATTAGGAGAATGGGATCAAACTGACCCACCGGCGCATCAAGTCATTTACTTGTGTGCCAGCTCTCATCATTTTTGCTGAGCATCAACTTGCTCAATACATTGAGGTGATGGACACCGCAGTCCTCATAAACGAAAAAAACCCCCAACTATACCTCCTTATGCCCCATGTCACTGATGCTCCCACCCCAACGCTGTCCGCTATGGTCCGCCAGCTAAAGTGGGCGCTGAACAAAAGTTTCCTCAAACCTCCTCTCCATCTGATATGGCTTCCTAGGCTGATAACCTAGAGCTATATTAGGAAATTTTTAATTTATGATAATCCCTTTGTTTGGCCCATTTGTGAAAAAAGATGCGTGGCGGCTCCCCGTTTTGGGTTGGGCACCACTAGTACTAAAGAAAGAGAATGGGATCAAGCTGGGGAAGCCTGTAGCGTTATTGGAGAAATGCAAATCTCATACAAGTATTGACTTCCAGGCCCTGTTGATGATGCACTAAACCAAAAAAGGCATGGCACCAGGCACGCTGTCCTAGTTGGCTTAGGAAAGGCCATTATACTAAAGGGAAAAACCATTGGAAGGGACTTTGGAAAGGAAAAAGAGTCTCGGCTTGGGAGTAAATACCGCAGAAAGGAAGATACAGTCAGAAAGAAGGCTTTCAAGACAGGGGTAAACTGGGGGGAGGAACACTTTTTCGTGAAACATCTGTGAATGGGCCTCATCCTAAACCCTGCGTATGTTGGGCACAGTATCTGTAGAAAGCGAGGAAGGAGGAAGGCAAATGAATGCTCCAAGAAGAGCCATCTTGGGGATAATTTTTTGTGTAGCCCTTTTGCCAGGCTTTTGCAGAGGGATCAGTATAGTACTAGGATACAATGATCTTTTGAAACCTGAGTTTTGATTTCCAACGGGTTTTGTAAATTATATGTACCAAAGTGGTTTGCACCAAAGCCTAGCACTGAGTTATAAAAAATAAGAGCCTAATTGGCCTCAAAAATATTGAAAGTGGCTACCTCAGGCTCGTTAGCAAGTACAGACAACAAGTAGGCATTTATGAGTTCTGAAATCAGTTTGAGCTCAAAACCCAACAAAGCCAAACTGCCCATTCATAAAGAGGAAATAAGATTGTTGAAAGGAAAGATTTGAAAAAAGGGAAAACAATAAGTCAGGAAGGAGATCCCCATCCTAAGCAAATTGATTCTGGATGAAGGTCTCCTGGGGACGACTGGCTTCAAAAGCCCAAAGAGTTAAGGAGAGAGGAAAAGAAAAAGGAAAATCCCGCTCAACCCATTGGGATGTTCGCTGGACAGTACTTGAAGCCAAGGGGGCCTGTTCATGTTCATCAATGATCGCTGAAGTCACAGCAGGACGTGGAGCCAAAATTCCAGGTACTATTGAAGTGTAGCTGGTCAAACCAGCTTGAGAAATTGAAGGCAAAACGCCCAAGTTGACCATAGCATGCTGCGTAAACTTGCTCAGTCTTAAGAAGACTCATCTTTCTGGGGCTGAAAGGCTATCAATAAATCATTTAAATTTTGATGATTTTAAAAAGTTATACATTATAACCTAGAAAGAAGGTTATCCACCAATTTTATACAATCAAGGCGGAGGAAGTGTTGAGTAGTTGACTGGACCTAATCATCAGATATTTGATAGGGGCATAATAATGTAACCTGCTTAATTTATTATTGATCATATTGAAGATATAAGTGACTATGTATCAGGATTATCCTACACTTATGCAAAGCTTGGGATCTGCAGCCTAGCAATTCCACTTAGTAATAATTGAATATGATGACATGGGCCTGTGGCATTGTTGGTTAAGTCAGACATAATAATAATAGTCAACTTGATGACTTGGCTCATGGGCTTGTTGGTCTATGTCAAAATTAGCTTTTACTGTAAATTGAGTTTTCAATCAAATCAATTATTAATTAGTGGTATGAATAGTCTTGGCATGTGCTGCCTATTGCTTAGGAGCATCAGTTCAGCTGTTTGCAGACGCGTCAGAAATGCTGTCATGAGGTATTTATGAAGTTGACACTGACCCTGATGCCGTGTGAGATGCCCTAGAGTCATAAGGATTGTAGAACTTTGGATGAACTTATTACATGTTCCTCTGGCTAAGTGCCATTGAAAATGAGGTGCCATGAGTAAGACGTGGGAAACATTAAACTATAAAATATCTCTAAGGTGATACTAATAAAGTAAAATTGATTATTACCAAAAGTTCATAGTTTAATATACAGGATTTTTGTATTTAATACTTTTATGTGTATTAAGTCAAGAATTTACCTGGGATCAGAAGGATCAGGGCAACGAGTCATTGTCCAAGCAATGACAGAAGAATACAGCTTCAAAGTGTCATATTAAATGAGTTTATATCTTGACTATTGTCACCATCTGGTCTATTTTCTCCATAAAATAGATGCTTTTAAACTCCAAATTACCACAGAAGAAGAACCAGACCATCTGAAGCAGGCCAAAACATAACATATATAATTTAGCCTGTTTTGCTCTTGAGACTAGAGTTAGTGGATAAGAGATTCTTTGTCTATCTTATTGCTATCTCCGCAGACTCTGAGAGATGAGAAGGAAGAAGAACCTCTGAAGCTGATCCTAGGTGAAGTTATTTATGAGAGGGAAATTATTCCTACAGATAATCCAGAAGTTTTTCAAGATTAGGACAAGAACCAGTTTAGCGTTGGACCTAGTAATCATCTTGGCTATCAGAAGCTTAACTAGAGAAATTTATTCGTACTATCTCTGACCAATTCAATTAATCATCAACAGTTCATACAACGCATATATAAATATCCTGTTCAGTTAACAGGAGAGCTGGAGTGACTATTATCCAGAAAGATTAAACAGCTTCAAAAATTTAACAGACATCCAGTGTATGTCTTCATTAAGCCATGGGGTGCTCAAATAATCAAAATTTGAATTGAGTAAGCACTGCCCTGACGGTGGTCATTTAAGCACTCTTTGTCTAATAACTGGTTTATCAAAGTTGGGGTACACCAGTAGCAGGTCTTGGGTGAGGCAAAACCTGAGTTATTAAAGGCTAATTGACAGTCCCCATTCCACTTAAATAGTACAACATTTTTCAAAGATTAAATAGCAGTTCACCTATTTTATTAAGTTTTTTATTAGTAGGATGTGATAACTGATCTTTCCAAGAAAACCTTGAATGTTGCGCTTGCTACTCAGTTGAACCATGCATTCAATCACTTCAACTTTTTCCATCAGGAGCTGCAAGTAATATTTATCAATGATGATCCAGATTTTTAAGTTGCTTATGGAAAAATTTACACTTATGTGGCTTGATCTATAGATCAGACATGGTAAATGGTGGAAAGCTTTTTCCAAATGTTGTAGGCGTTCATCAAACAATTTAGAGAAAATATGTATGTCATCAAAATACCAGGACACAATAAATCTTTAAATTACTCAGGAATATTATTTATTGCATGCTGGAATGTTGCAGGGCGTTGCACAGCCCCTGCAGCACCCTAGTAGTTTAATAGTGGCTGGGCCATACTCATGGGCATTTTCCCTACTCCTCATTGGGCTGCTCTATCTGACAGTAGCCAGAAATTAAATTATGTCTGAAAAATATTGCGCGCCACCCAAACGGTCTAACGCATTATCAAACTGCAGTAAAGGACAAATATCTTTTTTAGTAATACAACTAAGCTTACAGTAGTCTATTACCACACAGTTTGGACCATCATTTCTTTGATAATCAAAATCATGGAGGTCCAAGGACTCTTGGAGTGCCTTAACATATTGTGTTGCAATAGCTGATTGACCTCTGTATTAATTACTTCATCCACCACTTTAGAAATCTAATCAGATGGAGGAAAATCTGTGGATGATTTCTGATATTGATATGGTATAGCATATCATGTGCATAACTGTTAAAATCTTGGAAACCATTGGCCCTTGTAGTGAGTATCAATTGTTAAAATCCTATATTTTTCACCTATTGATAAATCCAGGTTAGTTAACTGCACATGGTTAATGTGTGCACTCTTTGTGTTGTCTGATTATAAATGATATTCAGTAGATAATAGTATAAAGGCTATTATACGTAGTTGAATAGATAACCACTTCTGGTCCAACGCTCAGGCTGTATTTCTCCTCAAAATACTCCTCATATCTTTAGTAGGGATTTATACCCTTATCCGCCTAACTTGATCCACGCTCAGATCCCTAGTTTACAGCCTTTCCTCTGGTTACATAAATATTTACAGCAATTCCCATCTAAGTTCAGCTTCTTTCATAAGGATCCTTTATCCTTACTCTTTTCCTACTAAAGAGTCCTCATTTAAAGCACATAGCAATAATTTCCTAAAGAGGAATAGAACTAAAATTAATAATATTTTCTGCTAAATTAGACTCTTAACTACTAGTTTTCCAGTTTTCCAGTTTTTCAATATATTATTAAAGTTAATTATTAGGGAAATTTAAATAGGGAATTTAGTGCCCAACCATCAGTTGGTGCCTCAGCCATGAAATGGCAGTCGTTGCTATTAATTTCCCTTTGTCATATCACCAGTGATGGTCTTCCCTACCTTGGTTAGGATTCCTTTGTCAGACATCCTTGAGACTTAATAATGGAAAGAGTCATAAAATTGTCACTAACGTTTTCCACTTGATCCCAGCGAACTAACCATATTTGGTGAGCGACCTTCTTAGATAATGGGACTTATTACCCATTATAGCAGGTCATGAACCAAAGATCAATTTGCTAGTTTCAGGAGGCATCACTCACCTCATAACTTGCTCCTTAAATTACCAATTAGTTGGTGATGAAACCTGAACAATCCAAATAAGTAAACCTGATAGTTAATCATCAATCAACTATCAGATGCCCCCATTTCATTAGCACTATGCCCAAAGATTTTAAGCATTCACCTGGATCAGTCCCCATTAGTCCAAAGAAGGCAAATTACCTAAAATCCCATGAACATTATTAACCCAAATTAAGGTCAACCGATAGTCAATTCACTTACCATAGGAAAATATCCACTTATGATCTATGGTAATCTAGACAGCTGGAAAGGGGCAAAAATTAACATTAACCCAAATCAAATTCATCCTTTATAAATAATGCTGAACTTTTTGAAAAGGCAAGCGCTTGGTCCTTCCCTTCATCAGTTAGCCCATATAGTATTTCCTGAGGTACTAGAGAGCAAACAGATTTATTAAAATTATTAGTAAGACATAGTTTTCAAATTAACTAAAATCAATATTCTGGACTTCTTCAACTGATGACAGATGCACAAAAGCAAAAAATTGATGCCACTTTATCTAAATAGGGTATGCATACAGATTAGCTAGCAGTACCTGAATTTTGCCATGGTCATGGAAGTAATCTCAAGAGTGGTGATGGATTCCAAATTGGCTTGACAAAATGGTGAAATTTTTTTCGCATAAACCTTGTGAAATATTTAATCATTTTCAGTTCCCATAATAAGTTAGTGGCCAACCAAAATAATTAAGCTATAATTAACATGTAGTGTTAAACCCATTAGATTCCACAATTTGGTTATGTAATCTCGCTTATGTCCACAAATCTTCTGATAACCACAAGTTAATATACCATTTTTAAACGCTAGGTTGACAAAACCCTGGTTTAAAGGTGCAAGGGCATTATCATTATGATTATAAAATAATGAAAAGATTTGTTAGAGAATTTTCGGGGTATTCTCCTCAAAATCAGCTTTGACTCCATGAGCTCTTATAAATAGGTTCCCAATGAGTAATTTTTATCTTTGATTCAGGAAAATGATAGCAGGAGCGGAGATTACCAGTGAGCTTTTTTCAGCTACATTAAACTATATACTCTTTTGGAAGTTTTGCTATGAGGGCCCACAGTATTATAGATTTTTTATGATCTATTTGATGAACGAGGCCCAGTCATTTTACCAGTTTAGTGGATACAATAACCGGTCCCCCACTGTCAACAATTACGTGGACTTTAAGCTTATTTTATAAATACCAATATAAGTGCATATTGAAAAATAAGACCCCGCCAGATTTATGTGAGGACAACCAAAGTTTCCGCTTGACTTAAAAAATCTGGAATCTCTATGCCTAGTGAGGATTGAATCACATAAGTCTCTTATTAGACATCACCTCTTGGACTCAATTTGATTGTGAGATATCTCCAGATGTAACTGGAAGCTCTTTTAATACTAAATATCGATTGTGAAGCTTTTCTAATATTTTCTGTGCCAACTCAGATTTTCATTTTTTAGGAAGCGTTGGTCACAACTACCATATCATCCAATAATACTTTCAGAACTGATGGAGGCGAGGTGTAGTTGTTATACTTCCACCAAACAGAAAGTGGGGCAGGTATTTTTTAGAGAAGGCGGATGCAGATCTCAGTCCTACTCCACCCTGACTTTTTCAAATATTTTTCATGCAAAGTAATCACTGATTGAACCCTAAGTATAGAACGAAACTTGGGGAAATGACTTGAATAATGCGCTAAATTTTTACATAAAATCCTAAGTGATCTGAGAATATTAGACCAGTCAACAAAAGGCCCAGAAGGCAAAGCTATTTCTTGCTTTGGGAGATGGCTCTGGGTTGTAAGTCATGAGCTACTGAGGACTTGAGTTAGGCGCCTCAAAATTGACGGTGCATTAGTGGAGTTAATTCACCATGTTGGTTGATATCATGCACCTCATTCAGTACTATAATTGGACCCCAGTGCATTTTCTTATAGGGCTCTCAGGAATGACAAAGAGCGATATGGGCGTCTAATCATTTATGATATTCGTTCTGGACAAGATCTGCTCATCCACATAAAAACGTTTACCAAACATTTGTATAGGTTCATCTCTATTAAAAGAGATATAAAGAATCCTATCTTCCAAGTGGTCATTTTTTCAGCTCCATAGAACTCTTAATTGGAAGATCTTTGGCGTTAAAGTAGGTCATGCAAGCCTTCTTTAATGTTTTGCATAACTAAGTCTTGATTTTCAAAGACCAATAAATTTCCTACCATTGCCAACTTAGCGGTTTCAGGTGTTCTACCCATATTAATCAAAAATCAAGAAAATTGTGCATGTTTGCCTTCTTATTTTATAATGGTTAATTAACATGGTTAAAGAATAATTATTTCATGGCTGCATGTATGAGGGGCCTGAGATGTTTCTATCTGACATCCCAGGTTACCAATATGTGGAGGGGGAGTGACATGACTTTGAGCCACCATAGAGTTAGGGTGCGCAGAAGCTCATTTTTCAGAACATATGGGAAAACAGCAAAGTTTCACATAAACTGCACTGCATCACACTCACTACTATGTTCTTTAAGAATGGTTATGATAGCAACTTGACTCTGGTGACACTTGCAAATATCCTGGAGAATCTTAAGCTTAAGTTGTTTCAAAATTTCACCCAAAAGGTGGCATTACACTTTTAACGTGACTTTCGTTTTGCCAATTGCTTGGTTAGCAGATAAAAATTCTGTTTTAAAGGCGATGTTATTACTCACTAGGATCTTAATTTTTTCCCTGTGTTTTAAATTCCAAGCTTAAATAATCAAGCTACAGATTTGATTAATTAATGGAGTAAACAGTGCAGTCCATATTGGGATCAAAGCCATTAAGGTGGTGTTGATGACTTGGGTTGGGACCATCTAGTACTAAAAAAAAGGTGGTGTTGATGATCTTCTATATCTTACTAAATATTTTCTTTGATAATCAAGCCCTAATATATAATGGAAAGGCCAACGTGAGCATTCAAATCTGCTCATAATTAAAATTTGCATTAATAAAATTGGCCAAAGGGACTTTTCTTTCTCGTTGCAAACACTTTTGCAACCTATTCAATTCAAGACTACATCTAGTTTGATAATCTCACAGAGGAGATTAGTCTGCGCCCATGTCAGGGAGCAGTTGGGCAAGCAAGGTAAGAGGAGCAGGCGGAAGGCCCGCGGCCTCCAACGTTTGAAAACGCCCCAGAGAATCTGGCGGAATTGACAAAAATCTCAAAAAACTGGCGGTCACAATTTCCCCAGAGATACCCACATGGCAAGCATGATGCAACCAGTACATCAACATGCCACACTCCCAGCCACTTTTTTCAGTGTAATTCGGAGTCAGTGTGTATCTGGACATCCAAAAAACGGCCTTGTGAGAAAAATTTTGTGAAGATGTACACAAAATTTTCCTGACCGTGGTGTATGTTGCACCTCACTCCATGTCGCATGGTTGGCTGGACCTAGGTTTTGAAAGCAAAATAGCAGCAGATGAGGCTGCAGCGGTGCGCATAGTGGTTGACCTCCCCAAAGGGCAACGGGTTGTCAAAACCAAATGCACCAGATGGACAAAATCAAACTAAATTTTTCTCACATTTGACTTTTTGCCTACTACGGTAAAATGTGACATTTTGGAGCAACACCTGAAAGATGGTCTCGCTGTATATGGCAAAATACAATCTTTTGAAATGCAATGCTTCACGCTGATGCCACACCTGTGCACCGGCAAAGCCATTGCAGTTCTGTCTCCAACTGAGGAGATCGCGAAGGACCTAACCCAGATCCCACACTCCACTTTTATTGATATTGCAGGGCATACCGCCCACCCATTCTGGGTAACTGTGGACAGCGCGCCCCCCATTTGCACCCACTGTGACGCGTTCAGCCATAAGGTGCATGCATGCCCCATCAAGGAGGGCGTCACATTCCAAGAGCACCCCTCGGCGGCCATGGCCAGTGGAGAGGCGCACTATGAACCAACAGCAAGCACCAAGG
This sequence comes from Massospora cicadina, assembly GCA_022478985.1. Lineage (NCBI taxonomy): Eukaryota > Fungi > Entomophthoromycota > Entomophthoromycetes > Entomophthorales > Entomophthoraceae > Massospora > Massospora cicadina. The sequence goes on along the minus strand of JAKSZP010010231.1, from coordinate 3,769 downwards.
AGGCTTTCCCGTGGGGAGCACAATGCTGCTACCTTTTGGTGAAGCCCATCTCCCCACAGGAGTGGAAGAAGGCCAAGCAGGCCCATAGGGCCACAGCCAAGGAAGCGGCCAAGGCCACCACCGCCATCCCACACTCACAACGCCAGGAGGACATGGAGACCTTTGTGGTGGAAGCGACTCAGGAATCCATCATCCAATCAAATAGGGAAGCCCATGCTGAGGGGCCACTCAATCTGAGGATCCGATGTGAGATTCAATATCACCCAATCGCTGCGTTAAGCTCTGGTCAAAACTGACTTGGGACCTATCCCAACTGAAAAAAAATTTTTTGACCCGCTCGACGGTGCACTGAACTCATCCGCACCATAAAAATTCGTCCGACGTCGGGAAAACAAAAAGTGAAGGCCAAAGCCAACGCGACTCTTTCTGCAAAAATTAACAAAAACCACGATAGCATTGCTGCTAACACCCACGCTGCTGTGAAAGCCCGTGGGACCTTGAAGAGGCTGGTGGGCCCAGGGGCCCACCCCCTCACAACTAAGGTGCAATGGGGGAAACCTTCACTCTAGGGATGTTGAATATCGCCGGACTCAAGGCCTCCCCATCCTGGGCTAGGAAACTGAGTTTTTTACAACACAATTTACCTAGGGATATCCTGGCCATCCAGGAGTCCCACTGTCCATAAGGTTCCAAGGAAGCTTGGAAAACAATGCTCCTCCCATCCCTATCCTTTTGGTTGAAGCACTGTGGGGTGCTAATTCAGAATAATAATTTTTTTCAAATTCACATCCTCAGAAACATTCCTGAATGGCCGAGTGCTCGTTGTCACCTTCTCATGGGCTGATGTTGCACACGCAATCGTCAACATCTATGCTCCCAAACAGTGCACATGAGCATCAGGAATTTTTCTCATCGGTCAAATCCCTCCCGCTACCCCCTGATTCTTTCCTAGTTGGCGACATGAACTGTTGGCTAACCTCGCCAACAGACTGGTGGCCTCCCTCACCCCACACCCCACAGGGTCACATAGAACTATGCATTCTAAAAGCCACCCTTGGGTTAATGGATGCACTGATGCAACATGCCCCACTGCTCAAAAACATGACGCGTCCCCACGTCTACAATGGCCAATTAAGGTCCATGACCTGCATCAACCTTATTATAATGCTGGCGAAATTCCAACCCCACATCTCCCACTTCAAAACAATGAAAATGTAATTCTTTGACCACCAACTGGTCTCTATAACCTACCACCTACCTGTCACAGTTGCAAAGGCCCCACATTGGTGCAAAATCCGCCCCCCCAAGCTCACGTCGCCAGGATTTTCCATGTGGGTGGAAGAGGCAACTTTGGCAAAATTGTTTGTTGCATCGTTTTGTGCAGACCCCATTTTCACATGAGCAACTTTCAAGGAGGACACCATCCGCCACTATTGCCATCTCTCCTCCAGATGCTCACGAGCCACATTGGCGGTTATCTCGCGTGCTCTGGCAGAATTGACCCACTTGGAGTCCAACATCCCAGCAACAGGATACAGCCCTGCATGGTGCCGGAAGTGGGCGGAGGCAGCCGCCCACCTCAACGCACTCAAAAGGCAACACAAACATTGGGTTTGTGTCCAATACAGGGCCACACACATCACTAAAGGCGACAAGTGCACTGCATACTTCATTAAAAAATTTTTGCACCACGTCAGAGTGTGGCCTGCACACAGGTGCAAAGATCAGATAATTCCATTGCAGACACACCAGCGAAGTGGCAATCGAAATGCAAAAATATTACTCTGAGTTATACTGAGCTGAACCAATTCAGCCGGCTGAACTGGCAGAATTTCTTGACCGAGCTCATATCTGCACCATTTTCTGATACCCGGAAATAATGAATTTAATTACTCCAAACAAATTATGGACAGCCAATCGTGGTGCACCTAACTAAAAATGCCCAGGCCCAGATGGCATTCCATATGAGTTCTACAAAAAATATTTTAAATATATATCCCCATTGCTGCTAGCCTCACTTAACCAAAGCCTGTTGGAAACGCGCCTTCTACCAGGAGGACATGAGGCCTTTACTGTCACACTCTTCAAGAAAGGTGATAAGCTTGACTTAGCCAACTGGCGCCCCAATTATCTAACAAACACAGACACCAAAACTTTAACATAAATCATGGCTAACCGTTTAGGGACTGTAGCATCTGCCACCATCTCCCCAGAACAATTTGGTTTCATCCCCAGAAGGTCGATTTGGGATAATGTGCACTCCGTGGCTAATGCATGTCAATCCACAGCCTCTGGGGCACTGGTATTCTTGGACCAATAAAAGGCCTATGATAGAGTAAACTGGGAATACCTAAGGGCCTGCCTCCATCAATTCCGCCTACCCCCCCCCCGCTTCATCAACTGGGTGATGCTGCTCATAGAATCTGCAACAATGGCAGTGCATGGCCCTGGCTTCCTAACAGAAGTAGTCCGCCCTCAAAGGGGCTTGCTACAAGGGGACCCCCTCAGCCCACTCTTATACAACTTCAGCCTTGACCCACTACTGCAAAATGTGAATGCCCAACTCACTGGGGTCCATGTGCCAGGTTAAACCCCAGTCAAGATGATGGCATTTGCAGATGACTGCGTAGTGGGGGTGTCTAATAACAAAGATGCACGCGCACTTGAAGCCCTCATCAGGAATATTCCCGGGTAAGCAACGCGGCACTGAACGCCTCCAAAACCGAAATCATCCTCCTTGGTCGGTTTCAGAACTACTGGGCCCCAGCAATTAGTTCCCAACCCGGCCCATCTGCTCGCCCACGTCCACGCCTTACTAACTCAACACACACCGCTCCACTGGTGCTCCCCTTCATGCCACGTCCTACCATAGGACCGGTGCGCCATCTGGGCGTGTAGATGGAGGCAGGCGGATATGCATCAGCAGGAATGGAGTACCATATACTGAACAACGTGACGAAGCGAATCGCCTCTCTCAGAGCCCACCCTACTACCCTCACTGGCAGGGTTGTTCTTGCCAACTCTATGCTCCTATCCAAAGTCTGGTTCAAAGCCCACGCCATCCCCTTCTCCCCAAGCTTCTTCAAATCCCTGTATGCTTTGCTGTAAGGATGGCTTTGGTCAGGCCGCCCTCCACCAGTACGGCTAAAGGTCATGTTTGGCCCTCATCATCAAGGTGGCATGGGCCTGCTGGACTTCAAAGCCCATGCTGCCAAGATCCTGGGCACCTGGATCGCGGCCGTCACCGCTCCTACACTCCCATCCCAACACTGGTCCCGCGCGGCCTGCTCCAACTTCTCCTGAGCCTTGGGTTTCAACAATCCATCAAACTCCCACTCCCTGATGAAATACCTCGCATCACACACATCGGCCACAGTTCCTCACGGGACTAAAACCCACTACAAACGAATCCTACTCTCCATGCAAAGCGCAGAGTGGAGAATTCGTATTAGCAAACATACAACCCAAAGAGGCCGCCCCTCTCCTCAGTTCACACAAGAGGTACAGGGGCTACCCATCCATGATGGCGTGATCCCCATTTGACCCCATGTCCTATCCAGGGTGGACTACCTGGACATTATGAACATCCCTTATTCCACTGAGACCCAAAAGGCTATCTGGAAATATGCACACCATCCTCTATTGCAGCCTCAAGTCCGCTCCCATATGTGGCGCTGCCTGAGGCGGGTGTATCGTACAGCTGAGCGCTCTAACGCTTTACACTCATACTGTGTCGTGTGTGGCCAGTATGGAACGCTGGTCCACCGCC
>JAKSZP010010230.1:0-14038 GCA_022478985.1 Massospora cicadina | reverse complement strand
ATCCTCCAAAACTCCAATTTAGCAATTAAAATCCTCCTTCATTTCCTAGCATAAGTGATATGAGGAGGCTTATCAGCCTTGGCTTTTAACTATTCTGTGAGATTATTTCAGCGTTTTTCAGCTTCATTGAGGCGACAATAGACTTGGTCAATGTCTTCTTGACTGGGGGATTTGCCTCTCAAATCGCTCTCCAGATAGTTGAATCACTCATTAATGGAAAGAGTAGTTGCCTGAGTTACACAGGTTGCTAGCTCCTGTTTTACCTGGGCTACTCAAAAAATGATAGTTTGTGACACAGATAAAATCTCAGAACTTTTGATGGGCCTCCAGATCATCAATTTGTTGTAGGGCTTATTCTAGCCATGCCTTAAGGATGGTAATTTTCACTTTCTCCTGGTGACAGCTAGTAGAAGCTTTAGCTGCCATTTTGCCATGAGCTTCACTATCCTGTTAATGGAGCTCTTCAGCGAAGGAGTCAAGTAATTGCTTGGTATTTTTGTTTGACTCCACGATGTCTTTTTGAAGAAGCTTCACAACTTCCTCCACATACTTGATAGCACTGGAATCAATTGATCCCACTTGATAAGGGAGCTAAATTAAGTAGGAACGGTTTGCTTTAATCAAAAGGTGGATATATCCTATACTCTGAGATGATAAATTGTATACCTGCTTGTAAGCCATCCATAAGGCCCCTTGGTATTGATATGATGGTGGAGTTTCTCATTATGGACTCTTAGTAGTGCATGATATGATAGAATGCAGGGTGTATGAATTGCATGATATAGTGAAATAGATTTGCACTTGTTCCATAACTCTCTGAAGGAGAAAAGTATTCATACAGGTTCATGAGAGTTTTATCCTTAGTGGAAGCCCTTTTGCAGTTGCCTCTTTCTCCTGGATTAATGATTACATAAAGTAATACTTTAGCTCCTTCATTAGAGACCTAAGTAAGAAAATGAAATTGAAGGATCCTCATAGTATTATCTTGTATTTTTAAAATGTGATGAGGGGTGGACTTCCCATTCAATAATCTTCTTCACCGTTTCTGTTGTGCACCCATCAGGTGACACTGTCAATCAGGTTTTCTTCCATTGTGTGATAAATTAGTTGCAGGTATCATTAAGAATCAGCTGAGTCCCCTGTAATGAGCATCAGCCTGTAGGATTATGTTTTTAAGCTTAATGGTTCTATGCTCAAGAAGCCTGACAGTCAATACTAGAGGCCAACTAAGTTGCACAACAAGTATATATTTTTTATTTAAAAGAGTGCCAAAATACCAATTATGTCCCATCAGCTAGAGTATCTGTCCTATGGTAAGTTTGGAGAAATTAAAATTATTTAAGATAAGTACCAAAACAAGATATAGAAATTATGACATAACTAAAATATTGTATAAATTAGGGGTTTTTATATATATTTCAATTAACAATGTACCTTAAATAGAAAAATGATTAAATAATATTATTGATGGAGGGTGACATCTAGAAGGTAGGCTCTTGGTCAGTTAATGCATTTCAGATGTTATAGCCTTTGTATTATAATTTTGATAGGGAAAAAATAGTGAGTTGATTACCCAAGTCAGATGAGACTGGGGTCACTTATATTGATCATTCAGCAGCTTCTTGATTATTACCCTTTTTGGGCTCATCTTAATTTGCTACCTTGAGTTCATCTTCTAGTATTTGTCACCTGACTTACTGATGATTCATCCTTTTTAATAGATAGAAATTCATATCAAGGTATCTTAGCCTCAGTTTGGTCCTTTTGAACTTCCTAGAGTCAATTTGAGCTGTGCCACCTGTTGATTTCTCCGAGCAACTTATCAAAATAATCCCATTAACCACCTTTTTGGTCTAAGTGTCAAATTTGGCTGAGGGAGTCATATGGTCAATAATCTTCCCATCATGTCTGATATTAGGATATTTTACAGTATTAAATACTGACTGTTGCTATATAAACTGCAGTTTATACTCTTAGTTGTGATAAGCTTCAAAAAGCTATGATAAAGAACAAGATCACTTCTAAAATTGACAATCCTCTCCTGATATGCTATTTCAGAAATCCCTATTTTCTTTGGTGCAAGATATTATAAACTCAAAAGCACTTAGGAATTTGGGTTAATTGTATAATAATTGGAATATATAGGGATGCTAAGGTTTTGGCCTTAGAGAAAATTTCACCATTATAGCAATCAGCCTTTTACAACTGAGACAAAGGAAAATAGCGAAAATGAAAAATAATAAGCCTCATTACAACAAATTAATGTCAGTGCAGGGGCAAAGTGGTTGACAATATAATAGTGATATAAATAAAAATGCCGTGGGCAAGGTAATCAATGTATTAGTGATTTGAGAGTTGCACTGGTAAAGATTATAGATTTTTTTTAAATTTAAATTTATTGCGGGGAAGGCTGACCATGGGACGGACACTTCCAAATATGACTCAGATGAGAAAAAACTCAGTACCAGGTGAGGCACCCCAGAGAAGCGATGCTATCTCTTGTTGCCAGCGGGAACGCCACTTACGGGAAGGGGGAGGGAACGTGTGTAGGGGGCGTAGCCACTATTGAGCACGTGTGGAGGAAGGGGTCTGATTTGATGAACCAGACTGGGAACCAGGAGGAGACCAGCTGCCGGCGACATGGTGGGAGATATCCAAACATCCACGCTTGAAAGTGATCCACCAAATGAGACCAGAATCTGTGGACAGCTTCAGGGAGGGTGGGGATGGATCTGGCGATGGCATCCAAGACAATTGTGTGGATAGTCCACATGGCGATTGCAACCACCAGAGCACGAAGGGAGGTGGGGAGGGGGAGGCCATTGATGAAGCAAACATATCTCTTGACAGACTGAAGGGATGTGTTTGATCCTGGCCTAGCAGACGTTGGACTTCGCGCCATATTACTTTAGAGGTGGGGCACTTCTCCAGGCGGTGAAACAGCGTTCCATACTGGCCACACACGACACAGGATGAGTGTAAAGCATTAGAGCGCTCAGCTGTACGATACACCCGCCTCAGGCAGTGCCACACATGGGAACGGACTTGAGGCTGCAACAGAGGATGGTGTGCGTATTTCCAGATAGTCTTTTGGGTCTCAGTGGAATAAGGGATGTCCATCATGTCCAGGTAGTCCACCCTGGATAGGACTTGGGGTCGAGTGGGGATCACGCCATCATGGGATGGGTAGCCCCTGTACCTCTTGTGTGAACTGAGGAGAGGGGCGGCCTCTTTGTATGTCCACTAATACGAATCTTCCACTCTGCACTTCGCATGGAGAGTAGGATTCGTTTGTAGTGGGTTTTGGTCCCGTGAGGACCTGTGGCTGATGTGTGTGATGCGAGGTATTTCATCAGGGAGTGGGGGTTTGATGTATTGTTGAGGCCCAAGGCTCAGGAGAAGTTGGAGTGGGCCGCGCGGTACCAGTGTTGGGATGGGAGTGTAGGAGCAGTGACGGCCGCAATCCAGGTGCCTAGGATCTTGGCGGCATGGGCTTTGAAGTCAAGTAGGCCCATGCCACCATGATGATGAGGGCCAAACATGACCTCTAGCCGTACTGGTGGAGGGCGGCCTGACCAAAGCCAACCTTGTATCAAAGCATACAGGTATTTGAAGAAGCTTGGGGAGAAGGGGATGGCGTGGGCTCCAAACCAGACTTTGGATAGGAGCATAGAGTTGGCAAGAACAACCCTGCCAGTGAGGGTAGTAGGGTGGGCTCTGAGAGAGGCGATTCGCTTCATCACGTTGTCCAGTATATGGCCCTCCATTACTGCTGACGCGTATCCTCCTGCCTCCAACCACACGCCCAGATGGCGTACTGGTCCTATGGTAGGTCGCGGCACAAAGGGGAGCACCAGTGGAGCGGTGTGTTTTGAGTTAGTAAGGCGTGGACTTGAGCGAGCAGCTGGGCTGGGTTGGGAACTACTTGCTGGGGCCCAGCAGTTCTGAAACTGACCAAGGAGGATGATTTCGGTTTTGGAGGCGTTTAGTGCCGCGTTGCTTACCCGGGAATATTCCTGGATGAGGGCTTCAAGCGCGCGTGCATCTTTATTATTAGACACCCCCACCACGCAATCATCTGCAAATGCCATCATCCTGACTGGGGTTTGGCCTGGCACATGGACCCCAGTGAGTTGGGCATTCACATTTCGCAGTAGTGGGTCAAGGCTGAAGTTGTATAAGAGTGGGCTGAGGGGGTCCCCTTGTCGCAGGCCCCTTTGAGGACGGACTACTTCCGTTAGGAAACCTGGGCCGTGCACAGCCATTGTTGCAGATTCCGTGAGCAGCATCACCCAGTTAATGAAGTGGGGAGGTAGGCGGAATTGTTGGAGGCAGGCCCTAAGGTATTCCCAGTTTACTCTATCATAGGCCTTTTGTTGGTCCAAGAATACAAGTGCCCCAGAGGCTGTGGACTGACACACATTAGCCACAGAGTGCACATCATCCCAAATTGACCTTCTGGGTATGAAACCAAATTGTTCTGGGAGATGGTAGCAGATGCTACAGTCCCTAAACGGTTAGCCATGATTTTTGTTAAAATTTTGGTGTCTGTGTTTGTTAGAGAAATGGGGCGCCAGTTGGCTAAGTCTAGCCTATCCCCTTTCCTGAAGAGTGTGACTGTATAAGCCTCATGTCCTCCTGGTAGGAGGCGCGTTTCCAACAGGCTTTGGTTGAGTGAGGCTAGCAGCAATAGGGATATGTATTTAATTATTTTTTGTAGAACTCATATGGAATGCCATCTGGGCCTGGGCATTTTTGGTTTGGTGCACCGCGAATGGTAGTCCATAATTCGTTTGGAGTAATTAAATTCATTATTTCTGGGTATCAGAAAATGGTGCGGATATGACTCTGTCGAGAAATTCCCCCATTTTGGCCGGCTGAATTGGTTCAGCTCGGTATAACTCGTAGTAATATCTTTGCGTTTTGATTGCCACTTCGGCCGGTGTATCCATGATAGAATTATCCGATCTTCGCACCTGTGTGCAGGCCACACTCTGGCATGGTGCAAAAATTTTTTTGAAGAAGTATGCGGTGCACTTGTCGCCTTTAGTGATGCGTGTGGCCCTGTATTGGACACAAACCCGATGTTTGTGTTGCCTTTTAAGTGCGTTGAGGTGGGCTGCTGCCTCCACCCACTTCTGGCCCCATGCAGGGCTATATCCTGAGGCTGGAATGTTGGACTCCAAGTGGGCCAATTCTGCCAGCGTGTGCAATTTAGCGCTGATGTGGCTCGTGAGCATCTGGATGAGAGATGGTGATAGTGGCGGATGGTGTCTTTTTTGAAAGTTGCCCATGTGGAAATGGGGTCCACGCAAAATGGTGCAACAAACGATTTTGCCAAAATTGCCTCTTCCACCCATGTGGAAAATCCTGGCAACGCTAGCTCTGGGGGGCGGATTTTGCACCAATGTGGGGCCTTTGCAACTGTGACAGGTAGGTGGTAGGTTATCGAGACCAGTTGGTGGTCAGAGAATTCCATTTTCGTTGTTTTGAAGTGGGAGATGTGGGGTTGGAATTTCGCTGGCGCTAGAATAAGGTCAATGCGGGTCATGGACCTTAATTGGCTGTTGTGGATGTGGGGATGCATCATGTTTTCAAGCAGTGGGGCATGTTTTGGCAGCGCATCCATTAACCCAAAGGTGGCTTTTAGAATGCGTAGTTCTACATGACCCTGTGGGGCATGGGGTGAGGGTGGCCACCAGTCCGTTGGTGAGGTAGCCAACAGTTCATGTCACCAATTAGGAAAGAATCAGGGGGTAGCGGGAGGGATTTGACCGACAAGAAAAATTCCTGACACTCTTGTGCACCGTTTGGGGCATAAATGTTGTTAATTGTGTGTGCAACATCGGCCCATGAGAAGGTGACAATGAGCACTCGGTCATTTAGGAATGTTTCTGAAGATGTAAATTTGAAAAAATTGTTTTTCTGAATTAGCACCCCACAGTGCTTTGACCAAAAGGATAGGGATGGTAGGAGCATTGTTTTCCAAGCATTCTCAGAACCTCATGGACAGTTGGTTTCCTGGATGGCCAGGATATCCACAGGTAAATTATTTTATAAAAAACTCAGTTTCCTAGACCGGGATGGGGAGGCCTTGAGTCCAGCAATATTCAGCGTCCCTAGAGTGAAGGTTTCCCCCATCGCACCTTAGGTGTGAGGGGGTGGGCCCCCTGGCCCACCAGCCTCTTCCAGGTCCCCATGGGCTTTCACAGCAGCGTGGGTATTAGCAGCAACGCTATCAGGGTTTTTGTTGATTTTTGCGGAAAGAGTTGTGTTAGCTTTGGCCTTCACTTTTTGTTTTCCTGACGTCAGACGAATCTTTTGCGGTGCAGATAAGTTTGGTGCACCGTCGAGTGGGGCAAAAAAATTTTTCAGTTGGGATAGGTCCCAAGTCAGTTTCAACTGGGGCTTGGGTGCAGCGATTGGGTGAGATCGAATCTCCCATCAGATCCTCGGATTGAGTGGCCCGTTCAGCTTGGGCCTCCCAATCTGATTGGGTGATGGATTCCCAAGTTGCTTCCACCGCGAAGGTCTCCATGTCCTCCTGGCGTTGTGAGTGTGGGATGGTGGTGGTGACCTGTCAGCTTCCTTGGCCACAGTCCTATGGGCCTGCTTGGCCTTCTTCTGCTCCTGCGGGGAGATGGGCTTTACCAATAGGTAGCAGCCTTGTGCTCCCCACGGGAAAGCCTCTTTGGTGCTTGTGGCTGGTTTTTAGTGCACCTCTCCGCTGGCCATGACCGCCGAGGGGTGCTCTTGGAATGTAACGCCCTCTTTAATGGGGCACGCATGTGCCTTATGGCCGAACGCATCACAGTGGGTGCAAATGGGGGGCGCGCTGTCCACGGTTACCCAGAATGGGTGGGTGGTGTGCCCTGCAATATCAATAAAGGTGGAGTGCGGGATCTGGGTTAGGTCCTTCGCGATCTCCTCAGTTGGGGTCAGAACTGCAATGGCTTTGCTGGTGCACAGGTGTAGCATCAGCATGAAACGTTGCATTTTGAAAGATTGTATTTCGCCATATATGGCGAGACCATCTTTCAGGTGTTGCTCCAAATGTCACGTTTTACCGTAGTAGGCAAAAAGTCAAACGTGAGGAAAAATTTGGTTTGATTTTGTCCATCTGGTGCATTTAGTTTTGACGACCTGTTGCCCTTTGGGGAGGTTGACTACTACGCACCGCTGCAGCCTCGTCTGCTGCTATTTTGCTTTCAAAACCTAGGTCCAGCCAACCGTGCGACATGGAGTGAGGTGCAACGTACACCGCGGTCGGGAAAATTTTGTGTACATCTTCACAAAATTTTTCCAATAGGGCCGTTTTTTGGATGTCCAGATACACACGGACTCCGAATTCCACCGTTGAAAGTGGCTGGGAATGTGGCGTATTGATGTACTGGTTGCATCATACTTGCCACGTGAGTATCTCCGGGGAAATTGTGACCGCCAGTTTTTTAGATTTTTTTCTATTCCACCAGATTCTCCGGGGCGTTTTCGAACGTTAGAGGCCGCGGGCCTTCCACCTGCTCCTCTTGCCTTGCTTGCCCAACTGCTCCCAGACATGGGCGCAGACTAATCCCCTCTATGAGATTATCAAACTAGATTTAGTCTTGAATTAAATGGGTTGCAAAAGTGTTTGCAACGAGAAAGAAAAGTTAGATTATAGATTTTTTATATTTATATATACCTATTTTTGGAGGCGCTGAGGAGAGTTAATTAACATTAACATAATACTTCAGACTGATACCAGTACATTGGTGAAAGATGTTTAAAAAGTCTCCTTCTACATATTAGTTAGATAAAATTAAGTAAATAAACTAATTCTTTAGATAACTAGTCAGACCAAATTGTAACACTTTGTACCCTAAAAATTGAAGATCTTGTTTTGTCCATCATCCTCACCCTGGTGGACAACCTAGTAAACTTAACACCTCCTAGCTGGGCACATATTGCGTCCTATACAAGGTGGGGTCTAAAATACATCACAGATGTTTTTCAGGGTATCTTAGTCAATCAGGTTCATTGTAAATTTCTTTGATCCTATGTCTCCCTATGACAGAATCTTGAGGGGGGCACTTTTAGAATTTTTAATGGTGAACAAAACAAACAACAAGGTGAGGAATAAAATGGTGAGCAATTATAACGCTTTCATTTACAATTAGTACTTGGGTAAAATGATAGATCTTCCTCCTAATGATCTAATGTTAAAAAGGGCAAGATTGAATTAAAGGAATTTGAAATCAGTAAAAATAACAGCACAATCTGGTACTACTCTCTTTCCGCTCAGCATAACTTTCCAAGAAAATTATACAGAAAAAGTAAATCTCAATCACCCACCATAGTTTTGCTCTGATGTCCTCAGATTCCCCGCTGGCTTCTCCAGTGTGGGGCAGCGGCAAAACTCCCCCCGCCATTTTCTGTCTGAAAGGAAAACGTGCTCAGACTGGCTCGCCCAGTAATACCAAACCCTTGGACAATTTGTTCCTCCCAAGGATCTCGATGCCCACCTCTCTCAAACCCAAGCAGTGCCCATTGCCCCCTGGTGCTCCCCCAGAGCAACATGCGTTTTGGCCTTAGGGTTAAATATGGGAAACTTTTCCTCTACCATGAACAAGACATTATCAAAATGGCTCAGGTGGTAATGCATCCCACCACTTTCATAGACTTCCACCCTCATAAGGAATATTTTGATCTCAGCTTCCCCTGTGAAGCTGATGCCGCCACTGCGGCAACTGTGCCTTTGGTTTTCCAGGGTACCCCTCTTCCAACAATCAGACATGGCTCCCAGCGGACACCATTTTGGTGGTTCAGTTCGCTGGTTTGCCCACCCACCTTCCCCCTGAGGTGCTCCACCAGGAACTGATGAAAGGTTTGGCAGCCTATGGCTAACCCCATCTTGCAATTTGTGGTCCCATATAGGGCCACACGCCTCACTGGGCCTTGGGCATATGCCACAATCAGCCCTGAATCAAACAAAATTGCCCCATCAATTCCCCCTCGCACCATTATCCCCTCTGCCCCTAACCATCCGTTCTGGGCCTGCTTCAAGGGCGGATGGACAATCTGCCCATCCTGTTTCAAGTTGGACCACTCAAAATGAAAGTTCCTATCCCAAGCTGCTTCCAATGGTGCTGATTTTTCATCTGCAGCCTCTAATCTGCTGCCCACACTGCACCAGCTTCAGTATGGTGTATGAATCTACCTCCCCCTCCCCCAAAGCCTGTTGCTGCAGCTGAGCTAACAGTCACCAACCAGCCTCCTCCTCGCCCCAATGCCACAAACGCTCCATCCAATCAAGCGCAGGATTGGATCCCAGTTCGAACCATGCATCCTCCAATGAATCAACCAAAACTCAACCATATGCTGATTCCCCAACTCAATTCAAACAGAACCCATGGAAGTTAAAGGCTGAAATTGACAAATCAGGTGATCTCATTGAAGAACCATCTCTGCAAGTCAAGCAGTTCTGTAATGCATAATGGGATGCCAAATTCCCCCCTCATTTATATGCCCTCATCCAAATGCCAAATCATTCTACAGCGACCACCAGCTTGCAGTAGAAGCAGCTGCCACACCAGATTGGCATCCCCTCCGCAAAGCTGCCACCAAATTAGTGGCGATGCTCACAGGAGGTATTCCACCTCCTGTTATCCCCATAAATCTCACTCCAAAAAGTATATTAATATGAATCAATTGCACAAAAACGTCAATGACGCTATCCAGAATGTGGTAACTGTAGCACGGAATCCTAAAGCTAAGATTACCTGAACCAATATAGCCACATTATTAAACTACCAGACTCCCGCATTAAAGCTGAAAAAGCTTTAGCCAAATACCACTGCCATTTTCATAATTAGCAATTTCTCAGAAATACCAATCATTAGTGATATTGAACCACATGCCACCAATGCCCTGACACCCTTCCTATCCGCTTTGACATGTACCCTACTCTGGGATGAAGAAGCTGCTGCTGAAGATGAGCTTTTTGATCCCCCTTCCCCTTCTTCCATGGAAAGATAAGTGGTCTCCGCTGCCCACCTGGTTTATTGTTTCGTTTAGTGTTTTATTCAATCCGCTCATTTGGGCGTTTTGTTTGAATCAATTAGTTACTTTAGTTTTAGTTTTAGTTACTAGTTTGGTAATTTCTGTCCCCTGGTCAGCTTACCTCAGTTAATAAAATAACTGTACGATCTGGTCCTCCTATTGTTGATCTGAGTAAAACTGTATCACAAACAACAGAGCCTTAACCTGGAAGTCTAAGTACAATAGATTGTGACAAATAGGACGTTGATGGATGAGACTAACCACTTCTCTTCAATCTTATTGGATAAAAAAAGTGAAGATCCTGATCACTGAGGAGGAGAAGGCGTTCTCTACGTCACAAGGCCTTACTCACCCCATAAGTGTTGAAGAATCTTGACTCATGAAAGTGTTACAAATTCTATCCTATATTTTAATTATTGTATAATTTTATGTTCATTTGTAGTTTCATGACACATTATATAGCAGTGATGACCCCTGAAAGTTGCTATTAAAGACCCTCCTGCACACAAAAGTGTTACTCATTGCCTTTAAGGAGCCATTCTGCAAAAAAGCCATCACAAAGTAAGATAGGATTATGAGCAAACACCTCTGGACAACCGAAAAATTAAAATTTGGCTTCAATTTAGCAGTAAAGCTAAGAGTACCTATGTCCCAACCTGTAGCTTGTGGACTGAAAACATATTTAGTTTTCATAAAGGATAAGACATTTTTCACACTTAAGAATCTTATGTTTATCACCGACTTTTCCCTCCTATAGATCATTCTTGATTTTGTTTCCATATCAGGAGCATTTATTTTAGGTTCTGATCTTCTTTACCATGTTGTAGGGCTTTTTATGAATGGTGGAAAAAATTGGAGGTGTGTGCATCATACCTGTGTTGAGTCCATCAATTACCACATGAAACCAGCTTTGGGTCCTATATCAGAAATTTGTCAAGAGATTTTTTACCTCAGGATTGTACTCAATTCTAAAATTGGACTGGAATAGCTCTTGATTTCATTGGGCCTGTCATTCGTTTATGCACTTTGTCTTCTTAATGAACTTTGGCCTCTGTGGTTGGTCCTGATTTGAAGGGATGGCGGGTATACAAAAGATTGTGTTGCCATATCTCTTAGGCAGATACAATTGTCAATATTTTTTGTTATAAACCTAGTAGTTAGTCTTGGCTGCTAGAATCTTTCTACTGATTAGCTGATAGTATGGTAAAAAGTATCTTCCCTCTATGTATGAAAGATGCCAAGTGAAAAAATTGAGGCGTCATGCTTTACTATAAACGGGCAGTCATCATCTGGGTGCATGAGAACTGGTGCAGAGAGGAGAGGTTTATTTGATAACCTTGATGGCCTCCTCCTTCTCATTTCCTCAAAAAAATGGTACTTATCTGGTGAGCTTGGTCAGGGGGTATTATCTTATAGAACCTTTTCAAGATTATCTGAGGAAACTATTACCTTAAGAAAATCTACAAATCACATTTTATGTAGTAAATAAACATTCCATCACCACTTTAAGCTTATCTGACATATTTCTGTGCACTTATCAAGCATTACGCTTATTAAAAGCAATACAGAGTACTTGAAAAATTCAAATTTTGACAGTCTCAGTCAGAGGTTTACCTAGTTTATTTTCTTGAGAACATTCAATATATCTAAGGAGTTCTCTTTCTTAGTCTTAGAAAATGAGAATGTTGTCCATATAGACGCAGCATTTCTCAATTAAATCTCCTATTGCTTTTTAAATTGTGCA
This sequence comes from Massospora cicadina, assembly GCA_022478985.1. NCBI lineage: Eukaryota > Fungi > Entomophthoromycota > Entomophthoromycetes > Entomophthorales > Entomophthoraceae > Massospora > Massospora cicadina. Next base: position 2,256 of record JAKSZP010010230.1, on the reverse strand, counting down.
TTATATTATCACTGGTAAATTTTATATAGGAAAGATAAATGACCTTATACTTAAACACCCCAGGTGAAATTCTAAAAGCAGTGTACTACTGATGCTCATGAACCATGGTATTTATCTATTGTGTCACCAATATATATCTTTGAGAAGATTTGACTACCCACAATTATCTGGATAACTTATCCATCAATGGAATGGGGTATGGGTCTTTCTCAATTATCACCTTTAAATATCTGTAACTTACGCATGGTTAGAGAATGTCACTTATATGAGAACAAGAAGAATGTTAGAAACCACCAAGGACTTGGAAAACATGAGTATCCCATTTTCTAGCATCTCTTTTACATATGCGTCTAGGAATTCTTTTGGCTTTGGGTTTAGGGGGAAACTGGGCACCCTTTTATATAAAGCTTTGAATATTTTTGAGCTTAAATGAGAAACATAAAAGGGCTAGTTGAGTAAGTGGTGGCATCTTCTTTATATACAAAACAGGTGTACATAGACCTTGACTTTCTTCTGGTACACCCATCAATGTTTTTGGCAGAAGCATCATATTCACGCCAACCCTTTATTTTCCTTCAGTGAAGAAGGCTTGGGCTATTGGTGTCTGGCCCTTTAAGCGACATATAACTTAATGGATCCCAAGCCAAACTTAGGCAGGTACTTGTAACACCACTCTTGTACTCAAGATGACTTGTAAAGTAATTATGACTTGCATTGAATGTTTCATATAAATTATATGGCTCTTACCATATTGATGTCAGAAGTTTAATATTCCAGTATTCTGACAATTTTTTAGTATCTGAAATAGTAACTCTTACAGGGGAGGATACCCCAATGGTAGAATATGGGCCCTCTACCACTGCCTCACCTAGTTTAATCCTGGTAGATAAACTTTGGTTAAGGGACGATTATAACTGTGTTGGAGTTGTGCACCAATGCCCCAAACCCATATAGCAAATAGCAAGGCGGTCCATGGAGTTTCTGGCATATCATACACCATGAATGGAAGTTATCCAGGTTCTATCCTCCTTTTACATTTCTTTGATCCCTTAATTGATTCAATATCATCCCCAGGTCATCCTACCTCAAATAAAATTTAGAAATTTAGAAATATTAATGTATACCTAAAATGGCTAATTGTAATTTTAGTTTTGTTGCTAACCTCAAATCTAGGTAATTTTCTTATTCTACCATGTCTATTAAACTTCAAAGTATTAAAAAGAATTGCTGATGAGAACTTTGAAGCCTAAATAGAGCAGCACAAAACATAAGACAAAAAGTTTTCATTTATTTATTAAATAATTGTGCTCAGGAGTAGTATATAGGTTGTATATTGACGTCATTGAACTACAGGAGGACACCTAGGAGATGATTCCATGCCTGAGGGTATGCGCTTGTAGCCCCTTAAGTGGGCTGCCTCGTGGGGATGGTGATTAACTCCAATTACATGTTGTCCACAAAACTATTCATGAATGAAAGTAAATTCTTTTTCCTGAGATATGGTTGACTGTTCCTTTAACTGAGTGGCGGCTTATATCTACTTCCCTCAAGATGGCCCCTAATTGGGTAGCAGCTATTGAAGATAGGATTTTTGGATGAAAGTTTTGGTGGAAAATTTGCATGAGCTAGGAGAGCATTACTTTCAATGCTTAGGCCAAGGGGCATAGGATGCTAGTTTACTCCATGACATACATCATGCCTTATGTAAAGGCTAAGAGCACAGATCACACAGCCTCTTGAAAGTTATTTGGATTGGCTTCTCACTACACAACTGGACGCAAGCTTACAAAGGTTGTAAGTCATTCAAAATTTATGTATCTCAATTACCTAGGTTGACAAGTCCTTAGAGAGTGAGTAAAAACTATGATTAATCTAAAGTGAAACTGCAGTGGTTCCTCTTGATGCTACAGCTAAGCATACTGCAGCCTTTCTTTGTAGAAAGTTTTATATGGCACTCTTAAGTCATCAAATCACAGATCCTATCATAAACTCAGGAGTGGTGTAATTATGGTTAGTAGGTTTTAAGTTTAGATTGTAAAACTGGGAAGAGTTGTGTTCCATCTTTATCAAGAACATGACAGAGAAGATGTCCATTAAGATAATGGTCAAGTAAAAAACCAAGAAGGTAATTTCCTTTTTGTATGGATTCTCTTTAATTTCTAAAGAAAGAGAAATAAAATTGAATGAACCTTGTTTATCATGATGGATGGATTTCAAAGAATAACAAAACTGATTAGTAATAAGTCTAAGATGAGG
>JAKSZP010010229.1:0-14079 GCA_022478985.1 Massospora cicadina | reverse complement strand
GAGCTATGATGGCCTTTTTTTGGTCTTTATGACGCCCCTCCCCTGGAGCATTCCTCATCCTGAACATGACTCGCCCACATGTACGCAGGGGAAAGCTCATCTCAATGAACATATTTGACTAAATTCTGTCTTCCACCAACTACTGGCCCGTCATATCCAGTTTGCAATAAAAATAACGTTTCTGACCGCAGATCCATTTCAGTAACAATGTTGGCAACCAGCACACCTACACAGGCCTGAAACTGGAGGAAAACTACAAGACACAGTCAGACTCCAAAAACTTTCCAGCTGGATTAAAAGTGAATCCTTGACACCAGATTTTACGACCCCATTCCAAATGGACCCCTCAAGACATAGTTAAACTTCAAACACAACCTAATCAACAAAGCCTGAAACACCGTCTCCCAAAAGCACTGCATCAGCGCGATATTATCATATGCACCATGGCTGAAATTGACCACCTAGAACTCATCACACTGTGACCGTTTACAGCCATATATATGGGGGCGCAGGTGTGAGGAAATGTCAGCCCGCCTGAGCGCTCTCATCTTATAACACCAACACTGCATTAGAGTAAATAATAAAGGTAAGTACATAAAAGAAGGCAAGTCCTGATTGACATAATTATTCTAACAATTCCACTCCCAAAAAAGTAATCTGCATGCACTCAAGCTTGCAAAGAAGATGGCACCATAGCGGACAACTTGGGGGATGTATTCACCTTAAGATAACAGCTTCTATTTGCATCTTTATCACGATTGTCCAACTGATACTGAAGAAAATTAAAAAAAATCATATACAGCACTGATATCCAAAATGCTTGCCTAGGAATGGCTTGATCAATACAATCACATGGAAGGAGCTCTGGGACACGGTGAGTTGAGCATCGCATAGAATTTACCAGGGCCTGATGGGATATCATATGAATTTTACAAAAAATGATTTCCAAAATTCGGCCTCATTCCTCCTGGCATTATTGAAAAAATGCTTATGAACATTTGTATTCTGTCAAACGGCCATTATATCCTAAGTCACCACCTTTCCCAAAAATTGTGACAAGTTGGACCTCCCCAGCTGTCTTCCCATTGCCCTCACTGACACTGATATGAAGCTTCTCACAAACTTTGCCCAAAAGACTAGGCGTTGTAGCAGCCGAAGTACAGTCTCCAAACCAATAAGGTTTATACCAGAGAAGTGCAAATTAACTAATATCTACACCGTCGCTAATGTATGCCAGTCTCAAGCCATTTGCGTCATAGTATTCATGACATGAAAAATACTACAACCGCATAAGTTAACACTACTTAGGACAATACTTGAAAGCTTTCAAGCTCCCCTTCAACTTCATAATTTGGCAATGATGCTCACGGAAACAGCCTTCATGGCTGTATGTGGCCCTGGCTTCCTTACCAACCTGATTCAACAACATATAGGGCTTGAACAAGGAGATACCCTCAGCCTACTCCTCTAAAACTTCAGCATAGACCCACTCTTCCGCGTATCAAACTCACAACTAGTTGGTATTATAGCTCAAGGCCAGCAGCAGTCAAGATACTGGTCTTTTAGATGACTTTGTGGCTGTTATATTTAGCAACAAAGATGCTCGGCTCCTTTGAGATCACCCAGGAAGAATAATCTACAGTGAGCAACGCTGAAGTCAGCACATTGACCATGGCTCACTTAATATATGAGACTGACTTCTGCTCAGTGGGTCTACTCCATAAAGATTAGTCACCAAACAACCTTCGCTTAGATCATAATCATCCTAGAAGATCAAGTGTTCCTCTGATGCTACCTTTTGTAGCATAGATCTCTTTGGTAAACTGTTTGCGCCCATAGAAAATCTCTTATGGACACTTTTAGACATGTTTGTTATAGGTTGGCCCTTGGGACTCAACGTAAGACAATCCAACCTCCCCCTTTGCAGCTCAACTCCAAGGTATCCGCGATAGAGAGTGTCCTTGTTAAAACAGAGCAGATCATAAACTAGTGACTGAATTCTGCATATTTTGAAAATACCAGACTGGATAGTGGCGATATGTTCATTTAAACCACTATAAGTGAAAAAAATGGAAAACTGAGAATTTGTGGAAAGGTTTTTATCAATTTATAAAGCAAAATATTTTATATTCCAAGTGAGTAATTAAGGTAGTGAAATAAATAAATATTGAAAAATGGGAATGGAATACTAGGTTTTATATAGGGTTCTAAGATCCCTTAGTGAAATGGCGTCTAACTGCAGCATTAAATGACTTCATCCATTTGAGCCAAATTTTGTAGCCGCAAGCTTCTTCTCATGGTGGTTATTTCTAAACTTAGATGCCCAAGGGACCTTTCATCATCCCCCACTTCTGGGATTTTTGGCAATTGTATCTTCTTCCAATATTTATTCTATATCAAATCTAGTAATAATCTTGTTGACTTCAGGTTCAAATGATGGAGCTCCTATGATGCGCCTCGCATTGTGCTTTAAAGTGACTACCAAAATTGGTAGATTCCTGATTTGATAAATTAATTTTTTAGCCTTGAACGCTTTCATCATGGTGATTCAGTTGGGTCATTATTATGTCATTGACGGAACAAATTATTTTGCCCAAAGGTATAAAAGGGGTCACTTTTTATACTGACTTTGAGCAATGTCATCATCTTCATTTACAAAATTCTCTAAGTTGTCAAGGAGAAAGTTATTTTGCATGACGTCACACTGCTGAGAAAAATTGCTTGGTTCTCCCAAATCTATAAAAGGGGCTCATTCAACCTCATCCACGGTGGGTTGGTTTCCTGCACCTCTTCCAGTTTGGGGTGAACTCTACTAATTCCACCAGTTGAGTAATGATCCACTGATCCACCCGCAGCCTCATATTCAACGATTCCTCTATCATGATGTGACTAATAGAATGACTTAAGATTCCAGGCGTGCACTCTACTAAATATGATTTGAGTATCGTTGTCCTGGATAAAGTATTCATCTAATCTCTTCTTTAAGACAGTAGTAGACCCAGTCCATATGGCCTGTAACTTCTCTGGTTGAGTTCCCCACAAATGACAAAATAAAACTTTGTCTCTTAGAATAAACTCCTTTAGACTAGTTCATCTCTTTTACTCCTATTGGCTTTGAGGGATAGTTGCTTCAATGTTGTTTGTAACCTCTAATTGTTTCTTAAATATCTCGTCAGCTCACTCCTGTTGATAGTTTTCAGGTGGCAGGTTCTTATGTTCCGTTGAGATGATTGGTGCTAGGAGGGTCAGCAGAGCTGCCTCTCATACATACATGGCTTTAAAAAGGACATCCCAATCACTCGGTGGTGGCTCAACTAGTAATCCAAAAACGCTGAGGGCAGCAACTGATCCTAATTAACTTGTAATTGAGGGCAATTTTCTTTAAAATCATTCCTAAGGTTCCATTGACTCACTTAACGCTTCCATTTGAGGTTTGAGTGTAGGGGAAGTGAATTTCTTCTTCATCCACTAGATCCATCAACTTTTTTACTAAAACCAAGATGAATTTCTTCACATTGTCTGAAAGTAAATGTGAGGGCAACTTTGCCCGGTTCAACTTAATTGTACAGGTAGTGCAGTGGATTTCAGGGTATATTTCTTAACTGTGAAGGCTTTTACCCACTTGTGAAATGGTTGGCTGCTACCAAGAAAAAACTTTGATCCGCTGGGGCAGTTAGTAAAGGTCACCACGCCAATTGAGACACTGCTGAAGGTCGCTTTAAAGGGGATCAGCATAAACTTAACTCACTTCACCAGTGGGCGAAACTTGCACAAGATATGCACAACACCAAAATTTTACCGCACTTTTTCTGACATGCACTCCTTTTAGAAGCTCTCTTTCAGGCATGACAGCGTTTTTTGATTTCTTGCATGGTACATGTGCTTATGATCCTCCACTACCTACTCCATGCAGTTGCTAGGACAAATATAGGGTTTTATTTGTTTTGTATCTTCTTTTGTAGATTTCCAGTGGCATGTCAGATGTTTTTGGAACATCTCCTCAGGACGTTATTACTTCCTCTGTTTTGTCCTGCCAGACCTCTTCTGGTAGCCCATTTAACTCATAAAGTTTATTGCTCTCTGATGCCTGTAAGTGGAACACCGGTTACTGTAATAGGCTGTCAGCATTTAGGTGTTTATCTCCTGCTCAATGTATGGTTTTAATATCATAGCCTTGGAGGAATACAGATAGCGAGCAAGGCGTCCATCTGATCCTTCATGTTTCGCACCCAATGAAGTGACGCATGATTCATTACTACGAAAAATTTACCCTGTAAAATTAAGGTCTGAAGTGTTAAACCATTCTGATCAACATCAAGCACTCACGCTCAGTGACCATCTAGCTCTTCTCCTATTTACTGAACAAATTTTAGTAGTACTTTATTGGGTGATCAACCGTGTATTAATCCAACTGTGCCAATGTCATGCCAAAGCCCAAGTCACTGGCTTCATTATAGAGATAGAATACTTTGTTGAAGTCCAGATAGGCCAAGGTTAGCGCCTCTACCAATAATGCCTTTAACTCTGCGAAGGCCTGCTCTTGTTCCAGGCCACACTCAAACTTTGTTACTTGGTGACTGGTATGTAAGGTGTGCCGCAAAGCCTGTGAAATGGGAATGAACTGTTAGTAATATCCTACCATTCCAAGGAACACATGGATATACCTTATGCTCTTTAGTGGATACATAGCCACAATGGCGTTAACCTTTCCATCTTGAAGCTTGATTATGCTAGGGCTGATTTCATGCTTAGAGAACAATAACCATCTCTTGAAAAAGGTGAACTTAATCTGTTCACTTCAAATTAGATGCGCGCAGATGCATAAATTCCTAAAATAGGTGCTGAAAATGCTCTTGAAACGTTTGGCTGAATAAATTGTTGTTGTTGAGATATTAAGCATGCTCAATAAATTTAGATTTCCAAAGATGCGATCTATTGTGCACTGGAAGGTAGCAGGGGTGTTGCAGAGCCCCTGCGGCATCCTTGTGGGCTCAAGCACCCCTGTCTAATGATCAGGACTCATTTCTCCTGATACTCTAGTGAGAGCTCCATCTGCCAGAAGCTGCTGGCCAGATCCATTGCCAAAAAAACTTCGAGACACCCAGGTGCTACAGGGATTTGCCAATGTGTGAGAGCGGGTATGAGTCCTTCTTAGTTATCTCATTTAAGTAACGATATTCCATGGCTACTCTATGGGTTCCATCCTCTTTGCATACAAGCAACAAAGGAGATGCCCAGGGGCTCTTTGATGTTCTGATTAGCCCTGCTTCAGATAGTTGGTTCATCTCTTAAGTGATAACTGTGTCCTCTGCTTTTAAATGGTGGTAGGGCTTTTTGTAAAGGGTATAGAAGAACTAGTATCCATTTTGTGGACCTCGCCTTAAATAATCTATAATGGTTGGTTTCAGTACTGAAGATGTCACTTAACTTGTTGTTGGAAAGTTTATATGAATGGATGATATGCTAACCATACTGGCAGATTGGAGTGGGAATCGAGATGAGTCTTGAAATTGATGAAAAAGGTATACAAATAATTGATCAAAGCGCTGATTATTTGGTGAATCGAGGGGAATTATGCCAAGTTTTGATATAACTGAGAGCTTCTAGAAAAGGGAAGATGAATAAGAGACTGCCAAGCTGAGGATGCATCTGGCTTGAGGAACTAAGATATAAAAGAGTCAAATGGAGGATTGAGAGGGAGGTCTTCTTTCTGTGATTTGGTTGTTGCAGATAAGTCTAAAAATTAGTAAAATAATAAAGGTCAAATTAAGGGGCAATAGCTCCATAAATAGTTTATCACTTTTTATTCGAATTGGCGATCTTCATATCATCTGATTTGGTTGCTCAGTGGCTAATACCCTGTGCAAACTGATTCAGAGATTTCATGACTCTACGCCGAGAATTAACAGTGGTGCTCACTACAGGGGCCACTGGTCAACTGTAGTTCTTTGATGTTAAGATAAAAATGATGAGCCCGCATTCTTTATGACACAATTTGATCAGATTCTGCATGTGTTATGTGGAAGAAGAACGGGAGGCACCTAATAATGAACCAATATTATTCACTGTAACTGCTCTGATATTGATAAAGTTATGATCAATCTGCAACTAGAAAACTGCCCTGAGCTAATGGCTGACCAACAAGGACGCTCCACAAATGTGACTCCTCAGCAGCTACAGAATGTTATGGAGTGGCTGTTTCGTGGATATTGATTATACAAAGATGAGGCGGAGATATGTCTTGAGTTTGTTTTATAACCAACAAGACCAAGAGAATTACTACGCCATGTACATGTCCTATCTGGATGTGACTAAAACAGGGTTGGCTCACCACCTTGGTACCCACGGAATTGAGGAGTATCTAGTCGCTTATGTTCAACCATCTATTTGCCAGCTACTGCGTGTGCTGGCTTGCCACAGTATAGATATTGGAGATGTAATGTGAGTTTGCTCGAGCATAGCAAAACAATACTTGCCTCCTTCTTGATTGCCTCAATCAATTTTTTCATAGGTACAGTTGATGTTTGTACAAATGGACCATTGTGTTGGGAATATCTGCCATCGATTGGACATGTTGATACCACAGTTAAACCATGAGTTATCTCAGGAAATAGAAGAACTGTTGGATTGGCATAGCCTATCAATGGAATGGATTTGGGACGTAGCAACGTTGGGAAACAATACCAAGTGCTTTATGATTGGATTTAGTAAAATGGGCGGAAGTGCTCGAAGCCTTGATTGCCTAGCTTAAGTAAAGAATAACACTGATGGAATGGCAAGTGGCAGATCAAGTCAGTTTCAAATCAGCTGAATTAAACCAAGTTTGTATCGAATGGAGTAGCCAGAGAATGACAAATAACGTGCTCATCCTTTGGCCAACGTCCTCTGAATATCTCCAGCTAATCTGGCAGGTCACACAGCTGGAAGCTGTTATTCAGACTAAACACCGTCAAGTCTTCCCTCTTCCAATCAGGGAGACAAGAGAGTATGCGGACATGCAAGAATGGCTTGTCCCTTTGACAGGCCAACAAGGAATTGGTACAGGAACAAACCGCCCTCCTTAACCAAATCCATGACGCTAATCAACAAGTGGGTAACGCTAGCCAACAACATGCCCACATGCAGAACATAATTGATGATGCCCTCTATCAACTATGAGCTGTGGAGCAGAAATTTCACGTTGAGCGGAAATATTGTCAGGAGTGCAATATCAGTATGCAACACTGCAACAGGAATTCCAGGATGGATGGTATAGATGCTTTGGTTAAAGTGGAACAGTTAATCAACGAGCATTTTGTGGAGCATGCCAGAGCTGGGGAGAGTGGTGCTGTTAGTGGTAATTTGGGGGAAGAGTGCTATGATCTGCTAATGAATATCCCTTGGGCGTTGGAATGGACCCCCCACATGTCACTACTTCTTCTGATTCCATTTTGACAAATTTGAGACCATCCGGCTAGTTGGATGATAGCTCACAAAGGGGTGGTTCCCTTAGTCACTCTGTAAACAATTTGTCTGATCCTTGCGACAGGAGCCTGGAGCAAGGCAAATCTGTGCAAATCAAAAAATTACCTCCTTACAGTCATGATGGTAATCTACATGGTTACTTTAAGCGATTTGAATTCACTGTGGAAGGGGCTTCTGATAAGTGGAAAGCAAAACTGTTGCTGTCTGCTCTAGATGTGGAAAGTGCTGACCAAGTGTCCTGCTATCTTCCAAATAACTCAGTATCCTACAAAGAAGCTAAAGAAATTGTTCTACGGCTGTTTGGGGTGCAACCAAGATGGTCCAACGGAAAGCCAACGTCCTGACTATACATTATCACTTAAATGAGACCCTGTTAGAATTTGTTGAACGTTTCTCAGCAGAAGCACATGTACTACTCAGAGCTAATATTTTATCCAATGAGGATATCAGTATAGCAATGATGGAAGCTGTCAAACCATATCAGGAACTATATAATGCTATTTCTCAAGTTTTGGATGGAGATGCAGGACTTATTTGATTGTGTATACCTTATGTCAACTACCGCCATGATCAGCGCCCCTAATGTAGCCCAAAAAACCTCTGCAGTCTCCGCACAAAACTCTTCAGGATATGGGCCACAGCTAACAAGTCATCAACTGATGGAATGTATTCGTCCATCATACAAATCAGATAATCCTTTTCAGCCTATGTATGCGCTGCCAGTTTGTCCACGACCATGGAACACTGCCATCAATTTTTGCACTGGTCCTCCCAGTGCAAGCTATATATGTAAACCTTTTATGAATACTTGCTTCCAGTGCGGAAGAAGAGGGCATTATGCTGCCAATTGCCCTAGCAAACCACAAGTATATGTGATGCCAACTGAGGAAATTGAGCAGGGAAAAGCTCAAGCGGAGTAGAGATGGGACGATCTACCTCCGCTAAGTCCAATTCACTTGTCCCTAATGATTCCCAAACATCTCTTTAGGTAAAATCTGAACTCAATCGGATGATTTGTTATACCAACAGCTTCCATTGGATACCCCTGCTTCCATTTCTGAGAGTAAAAATCTACCTTCAAGCCCCGAGTTCCGCCAGGACGTGCAGAAGCCATATGTGTGACAGATCCTGGAACAGACCAGCACAAGTAACGCGGATCCTTCAATGGACGCTGCCCCTTTAGTAGGGGTTAATGTAGCCAATCTGGTGGAGAAAATCACTACTGAGTATCCTCAGGTCAGCAAGGGCATTTCCTCCTTTTTAAATAACATAAAGCCTTTGAACGTACACATAATAAAACACTGATGGTTCTTCTTACTCGGAATGCACTTACTATGACATTTTCGTTCAAAACACAAAAATCCACGCTATCATAGACATGGGAGCCCCTGTGAACATAGTCTCTACTTGGTTGGTGGCTAAGCATCTGTTGAAACTGGATGTGGACCATCGAGTAGTATACAGGACCATGGGGACGCATAGCACTGTGTCTGAAGGAGCATATAGCACGTTGCCTTTATGATTTGGGTCGTTCTGGGCTTCTGCTCTGGAAGTGGTTTTGTCAAACAACAACTATGACATGTTAATTGGCGCAGCATTTATGAGGAAATTAAGTGTCGTGATAAATATGGTGAAGGAAACTCTTAATATTTTAGGACAACAAATCCCTGTTTATTTTACCTCTTTTGGAATCCCAACGGATCCATTCCACTATAGTCAAATCAATCTAGCATACAGTTATGGAGTGATTCCTTTTCGTTATTGATGACTGAAGCGGCGGACCAGGGCTCTCCCCAACCAGATTTATGAGTACAAAGGGATCTCACTTCAGGCAGCAAGCGCTTTGAGACTACCGTCTGGACACCAATGCATAGTAGGGACTGAGCTTGAAATTGATGTCCCTAAAGGGCTTTATGGAGAAAGCATGACTCCTCACCGGCACTCACGGCTTAAACCACATGTGGCTCCAGGGCTACTGCTACCTGGGAATGGGGAGGTAAATTTACTGCTAATGAATTTAAAGAAGGAGACAATAACAATCCAGCGGCACCAAGTGGTGACTTACCTACACTTAGTTTCTATAGAGGAAGTTCGCTGTATTCATGATTTCAGCTCATGGGAGGATATCAGACTACCAAAAAACTCATCGTTCATCATATTGACCATGGTTCCATGGGAAGCACTTACTGGATTATCGGCGGAACAGCAATATAAGGCTATGGCGTTATTTAAAAAGTATCAAGATATTTTTGCACATGACAATCATGATTTGGGGTACGCTCAAGGTGTGGTACATTGGATAGATTTGGGGGATCACCCTCCCATTCAATCATGACCTATTAGATGTTCAAAAGCAGTGGAAGAGGTTGTCTCTGACGAGGTGGATAAACTTATTGTGCAAGGTATGCTAGAGCCGTCAAAAAGTCTGTGGGCATCACTGGTGCTCATTGTAAAGAAAAAAGATGGCTCAAATCAAGTGGTTATTGACTATTGAAAACTCAATAACATAACAAAGAAGGATTCTTACCCTCTTCCATGGATTGATGACGCATTGGACAAATTGTTGTGGGGCAAATTATTTTTCTGCCATGGATCTGATCTTGGGGTACTGGAAGATTGAATTGCCTTTAGTGAAATGGGAGAAATGCGCTATCATCACTTTGAGAGGGTTATTCTAGCTGACTCGCATGCCACAAGGGTTGTGCAACGCCCCAGCTAGATTATAGTGTGCCATGGATATGATCTTAAGCACTTTGAGCTGTCCTGCATCTTAGTTTACCTCAATGATATCAATGTGTTCTTACGGACGTTTACAGAGTACCTTGCCCATTTGGAACAAGTGTTTCAGCATCTCGCTAAGCTAATATCAAAATTAAGCCTCAGAAGTGCCATTTTTTAAAGAACAATTAGAGTACTTCGGTTTTTGTCATGAATTCAAACGGACTTAAACTGCAGCTGGCCAAGGTGGAAGCAATAAGCAAGATGACTCGCCCAGGTAATAAGCGGGATATTCAAGTATTTATGTGGATGGTCAGGTACTACTGGCAGTTCATTCCTAATTTCAGTTGCATCAGGGCCCCACTTTTTATGTTGGTAAAGAAAAATGCTTCTTTTGATTGGATGGAATGATGCCAGAATGCTTTTGATGTGTTGCAAACTGCGTTAGCAAGCACACCCATTTTGCAATACCCCCACTTTGACAAATAGTTCATAGTAAAAATGGATGCATCCCTCTCTGCTATAGGGGCAGTATTATCCCAGAAGGACGATGACGGCGTGGAGCATCCTGTTGCATTTTGTAGTTGAAGTCTGAACTGTCACAAACAAAACTACACTGTGACCGAGTGGGAGTGTTTAGCAGTGATCTACGCTTAAAAACAGTTTCATGTATATCTACATGGGGCAATATTCCAAGTAGTGACGGACCATGCTTCCTTGCACTGGCTGCATAATCTGCATGAACTGGAAGGATGGCTCACACGTTGGGTATTGAAGCTACAGACGTACAATTTTGAGATTATACACCATCTGGGAGCAAAACATCAAAATGAGGATTGTCTTTACTGGCTGCCAACGGTCGCTATCATGGCGGATTTGGCTGACATAATTTACTAGAAGATGGTGGCGAACAAATACCAGGATGAGCCACCACAGGTGATTAAGGTATTAGATGGGCTCAGGGAGGATACTTTTCTATGTGAGGGGGAACTATATAATCAGATTGGAGACTTGACGCTGAGTTTCCCTAAACCTTTGGCTAGACCCGCAATTATTATGGATGCTCATTGGGCTGTAGGACATGGAGGCTTTCAAAAACACTGGATTTTTTGCAACCCCATTACTACTGGGAGAGCTTGCATTATGATGTATTGTAGATGGTTAGTTGTTGCCATCAGTGTCAAGTGGAAAAAACATTACAAAAGAAGACCACATACCAGCTGGTTAAGCCCTAGTTCGCCTGGCACACCATTTCCATTGATGCAGTGGGCTCTCGCTAACTAGCATCAATTGATCCAAGTATATAATTGTCACCATCAATCATTTAAATCGATGGGCGGAGGCCAGGGCCATTACCAACTTGGGTGTGGTCAACACTGCCAAATTTATTATGGAATGCGTTATACAGTGACACGGCTGCCCACAGTTCATTTTAATGGACAATGGAACCAAATTACTTCACACATCCTGCCAAAGTTGAACGATTTGATGGCAATCTGTGGGGTTTTAACCACCCCCTATAATCCAGAATTAAATGGAATGGTGGAGCATGTCAACAGAACCCTAATGAACATACTCCATAAATTGGTAATCGATTGGCCCTCAGAATGGAGTGCCCTTCTACCTACAGCTGTGTTTGCATATAATATCAGCTATCATTCATCCATTGGTAAAACCCTTTCCAACTGCTGTATGGTCGACATCTGGCTCTGCCTGCCTTGCTTTACTCATGTGTATAAGACACTGGTGGAGTGGACCCTCAGCGATATTTGAAGACTCTTACAGATACATTGATCAAGCTGCAAATGGAATCCTACTCAACCAGTTTGGCCAAGAAGATTTGCAATCATCAGCCAATCAGAAGAGACAAAGTGGACTTCCGCTATTCACTGTAGGGTACCATGTTTTATTCCATGACCAGCATGGTTTTAGGCGGAAAAACAAGCTCTCCAACATCTGGGTCAGGCCATTTGAGATAATCGAGAAGACTGGCATGGATGTCTGCCCCAATAAGGAACCTGTGGGTGGGTCAGATAATCAATCGAGTTCTGCAAAGTTCCTTTAAACATATAAATAGTAAGAGCTTATTGTCCAGTCAAAGGGAGGGGGTAATGTTGGGAAGTTGAAATGACTGGATGATACACTAACCATACTGGAGGATCATAGGGGGAATTGAGATGAGTCTTGATAATGACAAAAAAGGTATATGAATAATAACTGATCAAAATGATGACCATTCAGCGAAATGAGGAGAATTATGCCAAGATTCGATATAACTGTGAGCTTTTAGAAAAGGGAAGATGAATAGGCGACTACCAAGATGAGGATGCATTCATCTTAGGGAACTGAGATATTAAAGAGTCACACAGAGGATTGAGAGGGAGGTCTTTTTCCATAATTAGGTTGTTGCAGATAATTCTGAAAATTAGTAAAATAATAAAGGTTGAAATAAGGGGTGATAGCTCCATAAATAGTTTATTAAGTTTTATTAGAATCGGCGATCTTCATATCATCTGATTTGGTTGCTCAGTGGCTAATACCCTGTGCAAACTGACTCAGAGGAATAAAGACTCTACGCCGAGAATTAACACTTGTTCAATATCCCGTCAAGCTTTTTCTGCTGTTTAGGAGTCACATTCCGCAAACCTGAGCTCATCAAAATCCCCAACTGCATGTTCATATTTAATATACTGGCAACTGCTCAGTTGGGCCATTGAAAATTGTCCTTCTATCAACTCTAATAGGCTGGGTAGTGATGAGCATAAAAACAATGTTCAAATCTCCATAATAAGCTGTGTCATAGACCCTGGTAGCACTATAGGTTCCTGTTCGCAGATTCTAATACATCTGTATACTTCTATTATGGTATTAGGTGGAACCTTCACACTAATCGACAGAGTCATCCTGCATTGATCCCCTAGTCAAATTTCTATAGTTTCACAAGCATTTAGCAGGACCCTTCCTCTGCTCTAATGGTAGGCGGTAGCTGCTTCACACCTTTCTCAGTCAAGATGTAGTTATGGTGTAGGTGGAATAGTCTATTTGCACCAAGCATGTATGTTTTTTTCCGCAGTTTGAAATCTTTATCCTTGAATACTAATGGAAGTTGGTAACTCAAGATGCCCGTCATGCTAAAGGTGAAATCTTTTTTTCCAAACTTATAAAAAACTTGTCCCAAACAAGTAATTGTAAGGTCTATGCCCAAAATCTCTGCCAGTGCCATTAGGACCAGGCACCAAAAGCATAAGGGTAACACTGAATAGGCTCCTAGAGTGCGGGTAACATCTAGTCCAGTGGTGCAGTACATCACATTGTAATCAATATTGATAATAAACTTCAGCTTCATCATGAGTGTTGGAATTTCACCAAATTTGCATATCTCCAAAAAATCCCCTTCCTCAATTCCCCTGACATCATTGGAAGGAGCGAGCAATCTATTGCAATCTATCAAAGTTGATGATCAATAGGATCCTGATCAACTGATTGAAGATTTGATCGTGCAGAGATTAATTCACTCTGATAGATTACAAACTTTAAAAAAGCGTATAAATATTTCCTCTTTTCAAAAAAAATTAGGTTGAGTTTAACCTGTATTTTCTTATTTACTTCATTTCATTTTTGGAAATCCGCCCAGTGTAACTTCGAGATACAACCTGCCCAATTGGAAGTGTAATTCAAAACTTCCAGACTGGTGCTCACTACAGGGGCTCTCTGAGTTACGCTCCAGTGACCACGTCTATCACCATGGATTCTCAATTTTCGCCTGACGAGGCTCAAGATCAAGAGCAAAGCAGTATTTTATGATGGGTATCTTTAATTGGAGCCCAAATCCCATGTTACCCTCCACGTTAGAATTTTGGGCCAAATTGGAATTCTATAATCTTAACTTAAGTTTTA
>JAKSZP010010228.1:0-14131 GCA_022478985.1 Massospora cicadina | reverse complement strand
AAACTATAGTATGCAAAGATTTAAACTTCCTGTTTCTGAGCAGAGATGGATCAGTAGCTTTTTCAAATTCTGCTCAAGGCGTCAAGGCAACGTTTAGGATATCTGAGTTAGTTACCATAGTGTTACCCGTTTTAATGAGGCAACAAAATCTCTGAGCCTTGGCCTTGAAGGATAACAATTTCATCACTATGTAAACTAGAAGGTGTAATAAACTTACTCTGGCCCTAAGGGGCGGCCTCGTCATTGGTCATAGATCATACTATAATAGCAGCAAAAATACCTACTATAATGTAGGGAATAAGTATGATACAGTGTTACAAATCTGTTATCCCCTGTAGTGAGCACAAAAGTTGAGTTTAGAAAAAAGGGCGTCTTTTGTTTATTGCACAGGTTAACTGCCACACAAAAATGAGTCTCTTTATGAAGACAAAGAACTTTTGTGAAAACACAAAGAAAAACCTTATTTGTCACAAATAAGCTTTATTCAACTCAAAATAAAAGCACACCGTAGTATTCACAACTTCCAGTGGCTATGGGGCTTTGGAAAGTTTGGTCTTCTAGAGGTAAACTTTACCATCATCTAAAGTTATTTATTTATCCTCCTCACAATGGTATTTCAATCCTGATATGCTCCTCACATCCTCATTCCCATTGGTGCAATTATTTCACATTAGAACAATACTAAAGATTTTGGGGCAATTACCTATAGGTAAAATACATGACCACTATGATAGTCTTTTTGAAGTAATGTATAATAACATTAGTCAACCTACTAAAGTTAAGACTCTGACAGAAAGATCAAGGAGAATAAGAAGCTACTTAACAACAAGATTTACACTGGTGCTGGACAAAATAATGACTAATAAATATTAAAAGATGGTCACTACTGAAACCAAGGCCACACTTCACAGTAATTGAAATATTAAGAGATTGAGTTGCACTGGCAGGGAGTGAGATTTGATTTTCTATGATATTTACTAATTTCTGATGGATGTGGCCAAGGCCGCCAAAAGTTCTATATTAAAAATACAGCAACTACATACAAAGCGTGGACTGCAAGGTCAATTAATTTCAACCAAACCCTTTATCTAAGTATAATTATAATAAAATTTATATAACTATAAAATGATGATTAGTAAAACCTTTTATAACACTAGCCATTAAGAAAATGTCTTCTATCAATTGTATTCTGTGTACTTTACACAATGAGTATATCCTGTCTTTAGTCTTATAATCATTTTTGCATTGTATTAAAAGACAAGATTACCCTATTAAAAAAATTTCATTTGTATGAACTTCCTGATGAGAATTAATTATCTTGTGTTTTAGTGATGAGTAAGCATTCCCAAATATGTTGGAAAATATTCTTTTCTTAAAACAGGAAGTCTCTATTAATTAGTAACCAACTTGTGGACTTAAGAACGGTGAGCATACCAAGACACTCAGTTTAATTTAAATGTCTAAGTGCTCCTAACTTCCCAATTGTAAATAAGAGTTTATGTTAAATGAGCTTATCCTCGACTTTCATCCCAATTTTTCAGCGCAATTGACAGAAAACTTAACATTTTTGTGCTTATTATGGAATCTACACAAAAAATTGGAATACAGTTAACTCTCAGAACTTTAACAAAAGTACTGAGATACTAAGATGCTAACTAGAACATGCATTATTTAGTACTTCTCATCTAAGAGCACTGACAAAAAAAAGAACTCACATTATTTTTATATAGTCTCATATGGGGAAGGGCAAGTAGTTTTGCCAATCTCAACTGAGTTCAGTCAATCAAGTATTAAAGAAATGTTAACCATTCTATATATGTATAGAATATTTCTTTAAAGATCATTATGAGCTTTGTTTAATTCTAATACTTGAATACCAAGAATTAAAGGTGGAAGTCTAACAAAAATGTGATGAAGCAACTTTTCTTTGAGCATAGTACTAGTAGAACAAGGATCACACAAATAAATACTAGCCAGCTTTGTGCAACCATACAATATGCACTCTCAGAGATTTTTTTCTTAGAAATACTTTGAACTACCATAAATTAATCAATACTCAAGAATAATAATGAAGGCCCAGGCTTGCATTCTAAAGAAGCTTAGTAAAGGTTTTTGGAAAAGATAAAAAGTTATAGTGGCTAATCAGAAACTGCCAGATAAGCCTACAACTGTATTAAAGCACTAATTGAACATTTAATGAAGGCGTAATGAGAGTGGCTACACAAGTATTTTTGTGGGCTGTATATTGCAAGATTGGATATAAGACTTAAACTCACTGCATCAAACTAAAAAATTACCAAATATGTATCACTTTCACCACAGAAAACCTTGTACAACAGGAAAACTTGGCAAGAAGAAGCTTTTAAGAACTTGTGGATAAACAGTCTAAATAAAGATTTATGTTTGTACTATGTTTTTTCAATCTAATAAATTGAGGCATTGTCTCAGCTGCCACTGTTCAAAATTAAAAAACAGTACCTTTGAAATTAATGCTAAAATGGCGAATCTATGGGATTTAGTTTCTTAAAGACAGAATTCCAATGCAATGCTGAAAAACATCCAAAAGAACTTTAAAACTAAATGTTATAAACTGATATCTGAATTAGGAAAATGTCAGAGTAGATGGGTGATCTTTAACTAAACAGTTGGTGGCCAAAATTAATTAAAATTAGTTGATGAAGATGTCAAAGCCAAAAAAGTTGCAAATGTGAATCCAGACTTGATAGAGGGGTGGTTGAGAACAACGCCCTTCAACGCCCAAAAAAAATCCTTAAAAAACTCATAAATCTCGATTCTTTTTGTCATATTCAATGTTTGGAGAAGTGCCATGAAAAGGAGGCTGGCTATGGAAGACAACATCTTGGACTATAAGATAGACACTTACTAATGCATCGGCCATTCCCAAAATATTAACATCCATGCCCAATCCAAACTCCTTTAAATCTATACAAAATATATTTACCTCATGACTACCCACGTCACCCAACCATTAGAAGGAAACTATCTCTTTATGTGGATTAGGGCCGTGATGACTTAGACCCATTCAATTTTCCAAAGTTTGATAAAAATGGTACAACCATACCTTCTTAAAGCTCTTTATAATGCCAATGAGGGGATCATCAGATTGAGTAAAATCATCTACCCTTATCACCTCTGTGATTATCAAAGCTGTGATCTCTTAGTTCCCTACCTGACAGACAGATAGGTCTTATGATGATGCTTAGGAATGAGGTAATTTAGGAATTTGGAGGGAAAAAGACTCATGGCTTATAAAACCAAGCTTCTTTTTATTGATCATGGACTTTTTGAGTTTATAAAATACTTTGCGAATTGTTTTACAGTGTAGCTAAAGTCCTGTAGCTCAAATGCTTTGACTACCTTTGACGCTAAAAATGTGATGAGCATGACATCAAGCCTTACCATGAATTGCATCACGTCATGATCCATGCTATTATTCATACTATAAAATCACAGGGGTTTTTACTATCTACACTGCTGATCAAGTAGTCTTGAGGCGTCTAGACAGTCAATTAATCAGCAATTAAAGATCTTTTCTAAAAAGATAACAGGTTATTATATGATCAGGGTAAGGATGTTATGGCTTTATACAAAACTGGAATGACATAAGACAACAAACTTAGTTGTTACCACTCTAGAAAAAAGGGACATTTTGCAAACAATTGATACAGACTCATTTAATATAAGAGGAATCAACGTTGCTTTAAAGATAATAAAGGGATCAAATTAGGAAAAAGCAGTTGAAGTATAGGTAGAATTCTCTATTTTCATCTACCATAATAAAAAATTTTACTTGACTCTGACAATCTTTCGTGGCTGATCAATTAGGATAAGATCCTCTTTATGATGGTCAAGGCGCTGCCTGACCGCCACATAGCCCTGACCCCCCTCTGGCAGGGATCAGGGCTCTTAGTAACATAGATAATAATAATAAAAGTGTAGAGTTCAAGGGCAAAGACCCTTGTAAATAGCATTCTGACAAATCAGATGCTGACAAATTGACTAAGCCTCAGAGCAGAGGTGGCAATGGTTGATGTAAGTAGCGACCAGGCCAATCAAAGGCCGCCAACCCAAAGTCTGATGAACTAAATAATGATAATGACAACAGCAAAGGGCAGCTCAGCAAATCAGGGGCTGCCAAGACAAATTATGCCAAAAGTGGAATCATCAAGAACCATGACATTGGGCAGCTCAGAGAATCAGGAGCTGCCAAGCCAAATCCTCCACTAGATGAGAATATTAAGAGCCACAGCAAAGGGCATCCCAGCGAATCAGGGGCTGCCAAGCCAAATTATACCAAAAATGGAAACTTTTTCAATAAGGTTGACACGAGAATGCTGAGCTCTGATTCATCCCTGAAAAATGGAATTATATGCAGAAAAGTTTCCATGACGCCTAGGGTACTCAACGAATGGTCTAGAACAGGCCTAGATGGGAATATTGGAGGCCAAGATTCTTGAAATAGGCCCTTGGATAGCCCGCCATCCATGAACTCTGCGGGAACAAATTCCCCCATATCCCCCACTTCCTAACATAAATACAACCAGTCAAAGGTGTTTAAGACAACTTCATCTTCTAATATATAGAATAAAAACCTAAAAAATTGGAAATAAAATTTTAAATTTTTAAAATCATTTATTCATAATTTGGAGGAAACCCCTGGATTTTGAGTGAAAAATGGACCATTCCTCAGACTTTGACAGAGCAGTCGCCTCTCTGTATGCTCTCTCTGGTGGACAGACTGTTCTCCTCAGTGTGAGAATCATCCTCACTGTGTTCCAAGGATACCTCAATCACTCATCAAGTCAACAAACAAAGGACCTAACCACAGCAGCACTCTCAAGTTTGTGGGCCCTCACCTGGGCCCGCTTGCCCAACTGTTTTGTGGCAATGTGGAAGGAGCCCATTTGTCACGTTAGACGAAGTTCTTTTAGTAAGATCTCCTTTTTATGGGATGGGATGTGGAAACCATATGAGAGAGCCCTACCCGCTTGGTATGAGCACACAACTACTCTCCTGATGGTTATCTTTTCCATCCTGTTCCTGATGAGAGAAGCCGCTTGCCTCCTCACATTTTAAGGGAATTCCGTTGCTTATGTCCAACATGTTGACGCCACGTCTGAGTTTAGGCAAGCACTGACCCCAGAGGAGTTGAGTGTAATTCACGGAACCTTCTTTTATGTTAAATTGCAGGCCCGCCTCACAGCGGCCACTGGGGGTACAACAGCCGCATTCTCCTGATTGCCCAGGTGATAGAATACCTGCTGAAGAACCTGTCCATCTGGCTAACTGACATCTTGGAAACACAGTCAGCCCTTCCAGCCTCTCTAGAGGACTGCCTCCACTTGGTTGAAAAAGCTGCCACCCCAAATGACTCTCAGGATGCCGCCTGGTCAGCGCTATTGGCCCTCAGCCAAGGGAGAATGGCCATTAAGGAGTACGCTCAGCTGTTTCAGCCCCTAGCCAAATCTGCAAAAGTGTCTCCTTCCCAGCTTGCATTTCTTTGCTCAATAACGGAAATGGTTCCTCCTACCTGTTTATTCCATTTACTTTGAAGCGAAAGAAGAAAGGGAAATGGGCCAAGTTGGAAAAACTGTGGGCGCTAGTGGACACTGGAGCTAAAGAAAACTACCTGGACCAGGAGTTAGCCAAGAAATTGGAAGTACAAATGCAAGAAAAGGGTACCTTGACTCTTGCAGACACCTCCAAGTCGTCGCAATGCTGGGAGATTGAGCCCAGTATCAAGCTTCAACAGGGACTCCACCACATCTGGGAAGACTTTTGAACTATCCAGAACCTGCCCCACCCCATCGTTCTGGGCATGAGATGATGGCACAAGTACTCCCCACATTTTGATCTGAAGGAGGTCCAGGTGATGCTTCACCCCAAGGATCAAGAGCCTATAACGTTAGAATTCTTTACCTCAGGCAGGAGCAGGCCTGGCGTAAACTCAGTGCACCTAAAGATGGAGAGGGAAAAGATACCAGAGGAAGTCAAAGATTATGAACACCTGTTCCATAGGAGTGGCACCGCCTTCTGCACTCCACAGGGCCCCTTCACATTCTCGTTCAAGTTCAAAGGGGATGATGAGCTCCCAAAAGGAAGCCCAGTGTACCCCCTGAACCCTAGAGCGAGGGAAGCCCTAGACCATTACATGAAGGATATGTTGGAGCGAGGGATGATTGTGCCTTTAAAAATTTCCAGTGGTGTCTCCCATTCTCCTGGTCCCCAAGGCTAATGGCGAGCTCTGCCCCTGTGTCAACTACTGCCATTTGAACGCCATAACTGAAATGGACCCCTATCCCATTCTGCTAATGGCGAGCATCTCCCAGATGATCACTGGAAGTCAGGTGTTCTCAAAGTTGGACCTGGTCAACGCCTTCAACCAAGTGCCAGTTGTACCCAAGAACCAACAGTACACGGCTTTCAAGTGCCACCTAGGGGTATATGAGTATAAGGTCATGCCACTCGGACTTAAGAATGCCCCAGCCGTTTTCCAAAGGACCAATGACCATGCCCTGGGCGACTTGATTGTGAAATGCTGTGTCTTGTACATGCATGACATCCTGGTGTTCTTTAAGTCTCACGAGATGCACATGGAGGGCGTCAAGAAGGTCCTCAGGGCACTGGACAAGGCTAACCTGAGACTGAAGCCCTCCAAATGCGAGTTCTACAAGGGCTCAGTATCTTTTCTAGGCAACATTGTACTAGATAATGGAACAACCATCTGCCCAGACAAGCTGATAGCAGTGAAGGAGTGGCAGTGCCAACGGATAAAACAGGTGTGCGCAGTTTCTTAGGGGTGGTGATATTCCTGAGGAGATTCACCAAGTACTTTTCAGAAACAGCCACCCCGCTTACCCAGTTGACCGGGAAAGTCCCTTTTCAATGGGGAGAGGAGGAAGAGATGGTGTTCCAGGCCATCAAGTAAGCCCTTCTCACAGCGCCAGTCCTAGAACACCTGGACGCCAATCATCCATTTATTGTGGAGACAGATGCGTCAAATTTCACCTTTGGGGAGGTCCTCTTGCAGACAGGGGAGGATGGTTTGGAGCACCTGGTATGTTACTTCAGCAGGAAGATGCTACCAGAGGAAACAAACTACCCCATCTATGACAAGGAACTCCTGGCAATCGTCGCAGCACTAGATGAGTGGCTGCAGCATCTGTTGTACATGTGCCACCCATTCACGATCCAGACTGACCACAGGGCCTTGGAGTTCCATAAGAGCCCCATAGGATGAACCAGTGACAAGCCCGCTGGCACCTAGAGCTGTCTCAATATGACTTAAAAATAGAATATAAGCCTGGGGAGAGCAACTTACTCCCAGACCTACTTAGCCAGGACCCAAAAATGACCTTTGTGAAGGAGGAGCTGGATGAGTTCAACATGACCATAATGCTCCCTCCCCAGGTGTTTGCATTGATACAGGAAGAACGTGTCAGCTTAACAGAGAGAATATGGAAAGCCAAACGATGCACCAAATTTGGGGACAAGGTTAGGAGAGAGATAGAGGGAGGGGACCCCAGAGAAGGCTACAAGAATTACAGGAAGGAGGAGGGCCTCATCCTGCACCACAACTGCCTATGGGTCCTGACACTTAAGCTCCAAACTGAAATAATGGATTTATGTCATGACCACCCCCTGGTGGGACACCCTGATGTGAGGAAAACAATCGAGCTGATATGCCATAACTACTCCTGGCTGGGCCTAGAGGGAACTGTAAGAGGGTATACTGCATGCTGCCTTACCTGTGCCTGATCAAAGCCATCTTGAAGCAAACACGCAGGGAAGTTAAAACCACTGCAGATTGCACAAATGCCATGGACCTCCCTTAGCATGGACTTCATCACCGGGCTCCTAAAATTGGAGGGATATGATGTGGTCATGGTGGTAGTGGACTGACTAACAAAATATGCTGAGTTCTTCCCATGCACCTCTAAGGTCATGGCGAAGGATATGGCTGAAATCTTTGTGAGGGAGATCTTTGCCTGACATTGACTCCCAGTTGATATCATCTCAGACAGGGGCCCGCAGTTCACCTCTAGGTTCTGAGATCACCTCCTGTAAAATCTTAAGATTAAACCATGCTGTTCCTCTGCTTACCACCCCCAATCAGATGTCCAGACAGAGAGGGTCAATCAGACCCTTGAAAAGTACCTACGGTGCTACCTCACCACATGACAAGATCATTGGACCAAGTGTCTGAAAATTGCACAGTTTGCATACAACAACCTGGCACATTCATTAACTAGAATGTCGCCTTTTTTCAAAAATCATGGGTATCATCCACAAATGATGGAGGGACACGCTGGGGGAACAAACCCTGTGGCAGATAATTTAGTGACCAGAATGAGGGAAAATCAAAAAACATTGAGAGCCATCCTGGAGAAGGCGGCGGAGGCCCAGAAGAGGAAGGCGGATGCGCATTACTCCAAGGCTCCACCCCTCAAAGATGGAGATTGTGTCTTGATAAATGCCAAACACTACACCCCGGGACAGTGTAGGTTTTTTGGACCCATCAACCTAGGACCCTACAAGGTCCTTCAACAGGTGAATGAGGTGGCGTACAAACTAGAATTCCAAGAAGGATCATGAGCACACCCAGTTTTGCACATTTTTCAGATCAATAATTAGAAGGCCCCATACCAGCAAAGCTGGAGCTGGGATAGTTGGACAACCCAGGGGAGGCAGAGTATGAGGTGGAGGATATTCTGGATACCAAGATTGCTCGCAAAAAGCAATGGTACTTTGTAAAGTGGGTCAGCTACCCAATGGAAGAATCCTCCTGGCAAACATCTGCTGATTGTGCCAACTGTCCCTGGAAGTTGGAGGAATACTGGGGGCACAGGGGGCTCTCCTCTGAGGGGGGTGATGTGATGGTCATGGCGCTGCCTGACTGCCACATAGTCCTGACCCCCCTAAGGCGGGGATCAGGGCTCTTAGTAACATAGGTAATAATAATAAAATCATAGGGTTCAAGGTCAATGACCCTTGTAAATGGCATTCTGACAAATAAGATGCTGACAAATCGACTAAACCTCAGAGCAGATGTGGCAAGGTTCAATGTAAGTAGCGACCAGGCCATTCAAAGGCCGCCAACCTGAAGTCCAATGAACTAAATAATGATAATGACAATGGCAAAGGGCAGCCCAGAGAATCAGGGGCTGACAAGCCAAATTATGCCAAAAGTGGAAGCATCAAGAACCACAGCATTGGGCAGCTCAGCAAATCAGGAGCTGCCAAGCCAAATTATTAAAAAATGGAAATGTCAAGAACTACGGCATCAGGCAGCTCAGAGAATCAGGAGCTGCCAAGCCAAATCATCCACTAGATGAGAATATCAAGATCCACAGCAAAGGGCAGCCCAGAAAATCAGGGGGCTGCCAAGCCAAATTATACCAAAAATGGAAACTTTTGTGATAAGGTCAACATGAGAATGCTGAGCTCTGATTCATGTTCAACAAATGGAAATATATGCGGAAAAGTTTTCTGTAACGCCTAGGGTACTTAATGAATGGTCTAGAACAGGCCTAGATGGGAATATTGGAGGCCAAGATCCTTGAAATAGGCCCATGGATAGCCCGCCATCCACGAACTCTGTGGGAACAAATTCCCCCATATCCCCCACTTCCTAACATAAATAAAACCAGGTGAAAGTGTTTAGGACAACTCTTTCTTCTAATATATAAAATAAAAACCTCAAAATTGGAAATAAAATTTTAAATTTTAAAATCATTTATTCATATTTTGGAGGAAACCCCTGGATTTTGAGTGAAAAATGGACCATTCCTCAGACTTTGACAGAGCAGTCGCCTCTCTGTATGCTCTCTCTGGTGGACAGACTGTTCTCAGTGTGAGCATCATCCTCACTGTGTTTCAAGGATACCTCAATCACTCATTAAGCCAACAAACAAAGGACCTAACTACAGCAGCACTCTCATGTTTGTGGGCCCTCACCTGGGCCCGCTTGCCTAACTGTTTTGTGGCAATGTGGAAGGACCCTGTTCGTCACACTCTTCAACTATTGTAGCTGATGATATATACCTGGTTACAGCTAGATCCAATAAGAGCCAAAAGCCAGAAAATGTTTAATGAGGCTGACTTAAAGTTTCTAAGCCATACACAAAACAAATATTGGATCACGAATTAGACTTTACTATTATGCAATACTAGCAACTTGCCATCCCTAAAGGATGTATAATAGCAATCCCCATGCATACGGTGACGGAAAGCTTTCCTAATATTGCTTTTACCTTAATTCAACTTGGAGTCAGAAAAATTTGTTGCTATCTCATAATAAATCTTTTAAAACCATACTCTAGATGTACTTATGCTAATTTTCATTTAATTAAGGTTCTTTTTTGGGCTATTATTGATAGTGGCGCCCACAAAATATTGTCAGTAGAGTTGTTAAAGAGGTTAGGCATACCATCAGATGTTTTTCAAACCCAAGAATAGGGCACTGTAGGAGTACATACCCCCATAATGTTTTGAGCATATGGTGCTTTGCTCCTACAGTTCAGATACATAGTTTTATTTGCGCCATATAAAGTTCTTTTTATCCAGAACTATGAAATCATAATTGGAATGACCTTCATGGGAAGATTTGGGTTAATCACCAATACTAAGTATGTCTACTAACTAACTTCAATCGGACTATTCCTCACTACTACACTAGGATCTTGAAATTAGGATTTGAAAACACTGGTCTGTTTATCTACCTAGCTTATGAAAAGGAATCTCATTATCAGATATACTAAATTACTAAGACATGTTAAGCTTATATAAGAAAAAGATGAAGATTCTATGGGGATATACTAAGAGCTAATGAGGAACTGACCTTAAAATTGGTAATAAGGTTAATAGTTTTTACTGGGGGTGACTATCAAAAATCCCCAAAGAACCATATGATATTAACAACTTTGGTTCAGAATCTTTATCAACCCTAGATTTGAACCTTTTTTAGTGATTTCAGGACATAGAGAAATTCGCATCCTTTTCATGCATATGCAGAATTAGCTAAACTTATAGAAAGGCACCAGATTATTGCCTACCTTAGTTTAATTATAGCTATGGAGATTTGCTCTGAAAGAAAACTGGCGTTTTAAGGAAAAATGCTTCCATTGTGGATATACAACAACCAAAATAGCATCCTTAGGGTGAAAGGCATCGCCATTATGATAATTTGGGAGTAAGAACTGACAGGAAAGCTTGGATAAATACTGGTTTAAAAACATATTTTTCATGCCAAAGGTCAGTCTCTGAATAGGCGGTATTTAAGCCCAAGTGGTCATAAACTGCTTTTTGGAACATGTCTCAATAAAGGTTAACCTTGAAGGGGAAACTGGATTTTATCTTCAAGGGCGTCATTGGGATTTTATATCTCTTTCTTTTAGGTAGCAGAGTTACTGGCTTTTTCTTGCTGCACACCATATTCCTCAGATTCAAAAGGTAATTCTATGGCGGTATCTTCATCATATTACTCAGAGTTTCCTACCTAAGTATCCTCTACATAGTGATAAAAATCTTGACAAATGCATGAAAAGGTGATTTTTAATTAGGTTTTAGCATTCTGGAGCTGCATTTTGTGCTCATGTGAGCTTACTCTAATGACCAAAATTATGGACACCAATAGAAAATCAGCCACTAATAAAACATAAAAAATATATTGTGGAATCTCCATTGGCCTCAGTGGGTTAATTTCAGGAAAAGGAATTAAAGTAAGCTAACGCATCAAAGATGTTTTTGGTGTATGGCTCTAATTAAAAATTAACAAATAATAATAACGCAGCAAATTTACAAGGTGCAAGCTGTTGTGTAATATACAATATAGTAAGGGCGATGTCTTAGTAGAATCAATGCATTGAAACAGGATGCTTATTTTAGGACGACTCAATTTTAAAATTTGTTTTCTGACTTCAGGTTTAATATTTAAAATCTATTTTTGATCCTTACATTTTCTTTTGGCATCCTCAGCACTTATTGAAGTGTTTGAATCTGATTGTTTATCAATTTTTATTCAGAAGATTACTAGTAATTTGTAGCATTGTGAATTTAGGTTCATCTGTAACAACTCCTGGCATAAATACTTTTACTAAAATGATGCTCCTGGTTAAGATATTAGTTTGAGTTAGGATGTTGCCTTTGTACCATATACTTGAAACACATCTAAAATCTGAACAGAGCTTTTTAGTCTTCAGTATATTATAACCTGATGATTCCTTGTTAATGATGGTGCTAGGATTGAGAGTTTGTTTTTGGATGGGATGGGTCAAACATGGTTAACAGCGGCCACAAATGTCTTAATTAAGTATTCTTAAGTCATCAATATTGGCAAGAGGCAGAGTCTCAGAATTACTACACTTCTTTGTTCTATAGGGGTGTAAGGTCATATACCACTTGATAGTGGGGCCTGGATCCTTAAAAGGGCATTCCATGAGTTTGAGACCCTAGACAATTTAAGGCTTCCCAATATAGAATCAGTAGTATCCATAATGTCATAACTATATCCATATTGGGTTAATTAATTGAACAATAGAAGGTTTATGCCAAATTTTATTTATAAAATACAGTAAAATTTTAATAAAGATAATATATTCTTGGATGCTCAAAGGGCATAAATTATAAAATTAATACCGCAGAACATGTTTATTGGAATTTCATGTGAATTTGCAATATTCAGTTTTGACAAAGGCTACAAAATTATCAGTTTTGTGGCTCTAGCAAAGGTGGAAACAAGGCAACAAAGTTATTAGTTTCGTTACAATAATAAAAACCAATTGAAACACAGAACTTTATGAATTGACCAAAATTGAGCTATATGAGGCAAAATAAGTGGTACTTTATTAGTTAAAATTGAGGGGTATTTATAGGAGTAGATTTGGTAGTTCTTCATGAGTAACTTTGTGCTTCAACTGAGGTATGATATTTTCTAATAGATGACCAATATTTCTGATTATTATTAATATACTTGTGATGGTCAGATCTGATAAAGTTCTTATTAGATGAGATCAACCTTCTTGTGAAATTCTTAGCCCCTTCAGATTGCTTAGCCTCATCCATCATAAAGGTTGATAACTCTGAAAGGTCAATCGTCAGTATAACTGAGAATTGGATATCTCCAATGGGATTTTTAAAATCTTATTAGACTGAGACACCAAACCTCAATCTTGATTAAATCAGCCATCACAGTTGAACCTCCAACAATACCCCCTTCAAGATCTTGCCTAGGGGACATGTACTTATGAAGAAACATAATATGAACTATATTGATAAAAGTCCCAGTTTCAATAGCTGAAATGGAGTATCAATACCCCAACGATAAATAATGTGGTATGGACCAGCCCATAAGGTATCAAGATTGAGAATTTGTCCTCCAGGTCTATGATGATAAAAGAGTACAAGATCCCCAATTTGATATTTAGTAATTAGGTTGAATAGCATTGGTTCTAGTGCCCTCTTTTAAAGTTGTAGCAGCAAGAGAACTCGAAGCTAAGGCTTAAACTCTGATAATTACATCAGCTAGTCTCCTCATAGCTAAATCATTAGTTTGCAGGGTTGTAGCATCAAGTATAGGTTGTACACTTGAGTGTAAAATAGGATTTTGACCATAAAGAGCCTTGAAGGGAGACATTCCAATTATATGATGATAGCTAACCCTATAGGCCAACATTGCACTAGGTAAGTAGATATTCCATCTACTAGGATCGTTGGAGGCCATATTTTGAAGAATGGCTACAATGGTACCACTTGCTCGTTTGACTGCACCATCAATGGAAGATTGTAATGGGTTATAAACGACTGATAGGTACCCATTAATTTAGTAAGCTCAGATACCACCTGTGAAACAAAGTTGGTCCCATTATCAGATAATGGAACTTTTGGGCTACCATACCGGGTGAAAACTTGCTTAAAAAGAAAGGTTGCAGTAGCCTTAGCGGTGACTTGGAAACATATACAGCTTCAATCCATTTGGTAAAATGGTTGATACTAATACAATATAACGATGACCATAAGTAGCAGTAGGGAGAGGACCCATAACATCAATACTCATAGTGGAAAAAGGTTCTGAAGGTCCCACAATTTTGTGTTGGTAAATCAGATTTCCACT
>JAKSZP010010227.1:0-14195 GCA_022478985.1 Massospora cicadina | reverse complement strand
AAAGCCAACTTTGAAATTAATACTTTGGAGGTAGTGTGACAACAAGTTTCACTTAATTATATCTCTAGCTTCTCAGATGATGAACTTGGGCTGATGGGTGCAGTCACTAAGTGTTCAGTTGACTCCTCTAAGGTTGCTTTGCTGATGCCGGAAGAGACTATAATGTGTGGCCCCTACAATCAAATTGACTTGGAAAATTCTACAGATTTTTCGTCAGGTCTGCAATGTATACTGAGAGACAATGTGTATACTAAGCCCTCACCGCTGCTAAAGTGAAGGAGGTTGAATCTCCTTCCCCACTTAATGCCACCTCTCAACCTTTCCTAATTGTTAATTTTGGATCTGCTGAGGGAATTATTACCATTGAATACCACAAAGGTGGCTGAAGCACCTTAAGTTTGTCTTAGTGAATCTTGAAGTCCAACGGGATTTTACCCTTGCAGGACACAAATGTACTATCAGACCAAGGCATCAGGCCCTCATTGGAACAGATATCACTTTGAAACTTCCTGAAGGGTTGTATGGTAAGATCCTTCCTCCAATTAGTCAACCTAAAAAAGAATCCCATTGTTTCCTCTGATGCTGTTTATCCTCATCATGGAGAAATCAAGGTATCATTGTAAAACACATAAACTTATATGGTGCACATCTAGAAGCAAAAAATGATTTTTTATGCTTATATGCTGCCTGGCCTAGCAGCCTCATCATTCTGGTTACCATATAACCCCGCACATTTCTGTGTTGGAATGTTTTTTTAAGTGGGGGAAATGTTGTAATTTGGTCTGACCAACCATTCCATTATTTTAATCTACCTTATTTGTATTTTAGATGATAATTATAATTCCTCAGGCCTTGACACCAATAAACATCTGTTGAATTAATTTTTAATAGATTACCTCAATACTTAAGTCAATTCATTAAATTAAATAATGGCGGATTACCTTGCACACATGCCCACATTTTTATATGTAGCTGAATAGCTACTGAGAATCAAATCCTTAACATCTTACTGGCTATATCCCCCAAATCAATCACTATTGATTTATGAGGCTTTACGGTGTTGTAATTGAATTCCTTACTTCTTTATATTTTATCTCTTGCCCTGCCAGTGTAAAATTAATTGATGAAAGGGTTTGTACAAAAAGTCCAAGCCAATGATTGCTACAATTCTCAAGAATAAAGTGTGCGGCTTAATACTTTATTGTTTAGTTTACTATGATGGTAATAGAAATATAAGCGTTTTATTTTACTTAGTCTATTTTAAGATGTATAATAAAATACCTTTGACAAATCAACATTGATCCTCTGTTTTAGGTCTACTGTCTTCTTACAATACCCTGTATCTATTATAAAAAAGTACTGACCTTTGCAGTTATAAAATTGAGCCTCAGCGCTAGATATATGTGATCAATAACGTTCTCAGCGACCTACAGTTTACCTGTATGGTGACATAATAGATGATATCTCATTCATTCTCCTATTCCTAAGCAGCATGAGAAAGACCTAGTGGTGCTGGCTGCGATGCACAAGGTGGAACTTCATGTAAAGCCCTCCAAATGCAAGTTTTTAGAGAGAAGGTGACCATCATGGGCAACCTGGTCCTGAAGGATGATTACACCAACCCTTCCATAGAGCTCAAGGCAATTCCCAAGTGGCACACTCCTACAACTCAGAAGCAGTTGTGGAGTTTTTGGGCACAATTAATTTTTAAAAAGAATTCTTCCCCTACCCTCTTGCAGTTGGCTGTGCCACTGCATCTCTTGATGGGAAAGAATTTTTCGTTCCAATGGATAGAGGATTGACAAAAGGCATTTGATGCCATCAAAGGGTGTTGTTGGCGCCTATTGTTCTCAAAAACGCTGATACCACCAAGCCTTTTATTATAGTGTGCGACACCTTTTTAGCTGCTGTGAGGTAGTACTGTTGTAAGTGCACTACAGTATGAAACATCTAGTTGCTTACTTTTCATGCAAATTTGATTTGTCCAAAGAATTTTGGGACATTTATGTTAAGGAGTTGGCCGCCGTGGTGTTCTCTCACCCACTGGCAATACATTCTTCAGTGCGCATGACATGAGGTGACCATGTGGATGGATCATCAGGCCCTTATGTAATTCTAGAAATCTCAGAAGCTAATGCATCACCTAGACCAGACATACTGCAACTTCTGCAGTTTAACTTTTTTTTACTAATTCCTGAAAGGGACCTTGAATGTCCTTGTTGATTAGTTGAATCTAAACACTTCATTTAGGTTGGTGGAGGCAGATGAGAATGAGCTTTCCATAGTAATTCCACTGGCCTAGATCATTAGAAATGCTCTTCCTGCTAATTTGGTGGCAGTTTAGGCACCAGATGTGCCTTTTGTCTCATGCATTGGAGGATCACGCATGTTTGGAGGGGATGAAGCTGTTGGATTTACTGGTAATCTTAAAGATTAAACAGACTTATAATTTTCGCTGGTGGAGGGGACAATTTGGTTCAGGACAAGTCTATGGTTTCTGCACAAAACCCGCAACACAGCTATTCATACTCTTCATGACCCCCAAGTGGATGCTACCCGTGGAATAAAAAAATGCCAAGATTTGGTAAAGCGGAAATCTAATTGGCTGAGTATCTCAAAAGAATTCCAGCGTTATCACTAATTATATGACATGCACGTGGGAGAAAACAAATAGACCAGATTAAATTGGTCTTCTCCATCATTTTCAGCAGGCATAGGGTCTTTGGACCTCGGTGTCAATTAATCTCATTGTTAGGCTTCCAAGCTCCAATGGGTTTAGCACGATATGGTGGTCATTGAACGCTATACCAAGTTTTCACTCTTTATCCCTTGTTCATCAGCTATCACCTCTGAGAAGATGGCCCAGCTTTTTGTGCAGCATGTGTTCTCAATGTTTGGCTTGCCTCATGAGATTGTGAGCGATCAAGGGCCGTAGTTTACAGAATGTCTTTGCCCTAAGCTCCTGGCATATTAAATATTAAGCTGTGTCACTCAACTGCTTACCATCTCCAGGCTGATGGTCAGATGGAGAGATTTAACCAGATTCACAAACAGTACTCTCACTGTTATGAATATGCCATCCAAGACACCTTAGAGGATGATCTTTAATTAGACCACTTTGTATATAATAATGGCACTCATGCATCTGATAGTTTCTCGCCATACAAGGCCACGCAAGAGTATTTATTCATTTTTTACTGGCCCATGTCTTCTCCCAAAATTCCTGATGTGTATGACCACATGCAGCACGTTCAGAGCACCCAATCCCTAGCTTTGGGGCACCTGACCAGGGTCATCAGCAATTAAAAATGCTTTGTGGACTGGAAAAGTCTTCCTGCCCATGAAATCGTGGTGAGGTCCTCCATCATGTTGGATATGTGACACCTGTATATGAATATGCCTTCAAAAAAGTTTGTGAGTTAGTGCTCTGGGCCCCATGTGGTGGAGGAGGATTTTAGAGTTGGCGCGTTTAGGTTAAATCTTCTAGTCCACTAGAAACAACACCCCATTTTCAACGTTTCTCAGTTGTTTCCATCTAGGGGAAGTACCCAGAGGTTCCAGAGCCATCCTTGGTCAAGGGATCAGTGGAGGCTGAGATCAATTCAATCTTGCCTCGAAGAATTCCTACTTTTTGGTACAGTATATCATGGCCTGGTAAGGGTTTCCATCATATTTAATAGTTGGGGCAGTTCCAACAACTGTGCCCATTGTGGTGAGCTGTTGGAGGCTTGCCTTCTGTATTCACTGTTTTCCCTCAAATATCGCCATAATTTTATTTATAAAGTTGCTGAAATCCCACAATAACGTCACCCTCGCCCAAGTCCTTGATGGTGGTGCTCCACATGTTCAAAAAAGGGAAGGATAATGTAAGTCCTGGGGAGCACCCAGCACTTCACCCATAAGGATTTTCATTCTGCATGAAGAAGGGGTGAAGAAGGCAGACTTCCTCTTGTGTCCCAGGGCAATTTAGCCCAAGTGGTGGATGAGAGGTGGGTGACGGTTTACTCCCTCAAGATTACCCATTTTTTCCCTACCCCACAACCAAAAAGTTGGTGCTTTGAATTGAGGGAGGGGGTGTTTGGAGGGGGTGCAGTAAGTAGCCACAATCAATGGGACAGTTGTGGTCATACTTCTCTTTTGACATTCTTGGGTACAAATGAGGGTGTCACTAACAATGAAAAATTGAGCCCAAACATAATTGAGTTGTCTGCAGTATGCTCAGGTTTGAAAACCCATCAACGTGTTTTCCTTCCACTGGAAAAGTTGAGCTCAACCTTAGCAGGTTTGGGCGCATTAAATCCTTTTTAATACCTAATAGGACCTCACATACATGGCCTGGCCATGGGCGCATCCAGTTTCTTGCCAGACGAAGCATGACCTAACTGCCAAGCAGAATCACGCCAAGAGAGAGATCTGGTGGCAAAATTCAAATGAAAGTCAGCTGGCCAGGATGAGATTGATCTGGCGTCACTAAAAATTTTTGTAATGTAATACACCAGAATTGATTGGGATCAGATTACCCTTTTTTATAATGACTTTCATTTAATCTTCAAGCCCCAACACTTAAGACAACTTTCCCCCACAGATATGGCTGCCAGTCAATTTATTTTGTTTGTTTTAATAAATAAATTTCAGCAATTTTTTTATTATAAAATTACATTCTCTATCAGCTAGCCGCCACCTAATAGGTGCCATTTTCCCATTATATGCAATTACTGGGTCATAATGGCCATAATTACAACGCTGCTGCCCTCCCTCCTTGAGTGGGGATAAAGTTATAGTGGCCTCTTGAGGTTGTCCCATTATGGATTCCATTTGGCGTCAGGATGTGAACTTCCTTTTGGAGATTCTTCCTCCTAGAGGGCAAAGTTTTGCGACCTTTCTGCGCAGTTAGCAACCCATGTCACCAGAGTGGATATATGTCTCCATGTGAGCCTACAAGAAACAATGTTGGCAGAATCTGTGGCTGTCACTGCTGCAATGGTGTGGGAGTTTGTAGGTATGCTGGTAAAGGTGTCATTAGTTGTCATCCCTCAATCATTTCCCTCCCCCTAAGAAACAGGTTATATGGATGGTTAATCCTATGACATTCTGGTTTGAGTTCAGGGTATCTGTTGAGATTTTTGCCCATATTCCCAACCTGCTAGATTACCAGGAATCGCTAGAGGATAATTCCCTAATGCAAGGTGAATTGGAAACTGGTTGACCCTGATTTTGGAGTAACTATGTTCAGGGGATTTTAGGATATTCACCTGGTCATATCCTTCAGGGATTGATCTGGACAAATGCTTAAGATCTTGTCGGGCAGAGTTGCTGACAAAATAGGGGCATCTGATAGTGGTTAACTATCAGGTGTACTGATTGGGATCAGTTGGGTTTCATCACCGACTGATTGAGAATTTAAGTAGCAAGTTGAGAGGTGATTGATGCTTCCTGCAACTAGTGAATAAATCAGTTGGTTCATGACCTGCCTTAATGGATAACAAGTCCTATTACCTAAACAGGTCGCTAGCCAAATATGGTTGGTTTGCTTGAATCAAGAGGAAAACGTTAGGGACACGTTTTCTGACTCTTTTTCATTTAGGTCTCAAGGATGTCCAATTACAGAATCCTAGCCAGGATGGGGAATACCATTGTTGCTGAGACGAGGATGGGTGATTCAATGGCAATGGCTGCCAATTTATTGAAGAGGTGTCAACCGAGGGTTGGCCGCTGAATCTCCTACTATAATTTCCCTAGAATTTCACCAATAATAAAAAAGGAGGTTCTTTTCTGATATTTAGTTTAAGTAGTAAACCTTATCAGCTTTCATTTGTTCTATTCTTTCTCAGGGATATTATTGATGTGTGCAATAATTGGGAAAGTCTTAGAGAAAAGAGTAAAGATCTGAGCAGGGATCTAGAGAAGAAGGAGTCACAATTGGGGATAGCTGACAACTGTGTATCAAACTGGAGAAAATTTCACCAGGAAATCTCAGAAAAGATCAGGTTAGACAGTATGAGGGAACAAATTACTATTTTTAGACATCTCAGGTATTTCAAGTGGAAATAGTGGCTAAGTGTTGGGCTGAGATCTATGAGTTCTATTCAACTACAGATAATAGTCGTCATAATATTATCAGCCTATTATATCAACAACAGTACAATGTGGACAAATTGCAAAAGGACTGAAACTGTGCAGTTAATAAGTTTATAGGGGTTATTGGCCAAATAATAATCAAGAATTATAAATTTTTACAATTTGGTGCTCATTAGAGGGGTGTAGTTGGTTAGAAAAACTTAGAAGGATGTTGTATAAAGAAAAGTTAAAAAACTATGGAAGGTTTTAGCCACCATTAATCAGAATGCTTTAAACTCAGCGGATCATTGAGAATTTGCAGCCTTGGAAGAACAGGTCACCAAGATGGAGTAAGGGATCAATAATGTCACAAGTTTTGGGAACGAGTTACTTGGAAAAGTAAGTTTGTTAAAGAAGAAAGAAGGGGACTTAATTTGAGAGGTCTTATATCTATAAATGGAGTGGGAAGTGGATCGCGTTTGTTTGAGAAATTTCAGCGCTGATATCAAGTGACTGATCAAGAAGGTTAAGGAGCTAAAATCTCATAAATGCAATTGTGAGCCAATTGCAGCAAGCGATGCTGAAGAAAGAAGTCCTCATACAATAATTGGGAAGTCTAATACCCCAAGAAACATGCAACCCACTTTTGCTGCCATTTTGAAGATGTCGCCTGAAGTCACTCCCCAAGTAAGCTGAGTGGGCAAACCTAGAGAATTAGCTAGAGATACTTCAGAGGAATTTAAGGTAACACCAAAATTGCTGATGTTCCATCAGGATAATGCCCCAGCGTTTTTCTGACTGTTTGATATGACCATGTACAGCTACGGTGATTGTTAAAAGGTGTTGACAGTCATGAATTGCCTAAACACCGACTGTCAGAACTTAGTATTGCCCCATCTGGAGCGGGACATCTGGTTATATGCAGAGGCTAAGGCGGCCATCATAAAGGAATTCAGGAGTCTGATGCACATGTCAAAGCACAAACAGGAGTTTATGGGCATCCAGTTCCATAAAGATGAGACTTTAGAAAGCTTTATGGATCATTTCTACCAGGAGTTGTAAAATTCTGGTTGAAACAAAGGTACTGGATGACTTCAATTCCAGAATTGCTTCACAAGTGGCCCTTTGCCCTGTTGCAATTCTGATATGACTGGACGATAATCCTGGGACAGTTAGGGCAGGTTGAGACAAATCCGCTGAAATGAGATGAGTTATGATTGTTTGAGTGCCTCAAGACAAAGCGAGATTGAGATTTAATGGATTAATTATTGAATTGCCTCGAATTAAGGTGATTGGGCAATGTTGATATTCAATGAATACAGATTAAATTGCCTACAATTTAGGCGATAGGGAATTAAAGAACAACTAGTCAAAACGAGGAGAATCAGTGGAACCAAATAGCCCAAGCAATGAGTGTGGTATCATCAAAAGCCGCTGTATATGAGTGTGATGGGCGATTAAGAGGGGTGGTTGGTGAATATAGAAAAGAGAGCAAGATAGAGAGGATCCAAGGAGTTTATTATATAAAATAAAGTATTATAGTGGGAGCAAATGCCCCATAGTTATTATTTTAATGTTTATTCTGTTTTTTACAAAGGGCCATAGATGTCATATCATTGGTCCTACTTCTCAGTGGGCTAAACCCCGTGCAAACCTCTTACAGCTTATCCCCAGGATTCCGCCAAATTATAACAGTGGTGCTCACTAAAGGGGCCCATTGATTAGTAAATAAAAAATAAAATTCAAGTTGCCTGCTATGTCAAACCTAGGTTGCTTTGAAAAGAAATCTGCATGACACAATAGGACCGTTGCATATGAGGAGTTGAAACTTGTATTAAACACGGTGCTCAAAAGACAAGATGAGCTGCTCCAGGAAGTCTGATGTGCTCAGCTGTCGCCCTTTGATCGCGAAGGCAATATTCATGGATTCTTTCAACGATTTGAGTTTGCAACTGAAGGGGCCTCAGACTGGTGCAGGGCGAAACTGTTAATCTCCAACTTGGATGTCAGAAGTGCTGATCAAGTTGTTTGTTACCTTTCAGACAGTTTCATTACTTACCAAGAAGTCAAGGAGATGGTGATGTGGTTGTTTGGCAGAAAATCAAAGATGTCTCAGCAAAAAGCTGAGTTCCTGACCATTGTGTTTCAATGAAATGAGAGTCTCACCGCATTCGCTGAGCAGTTTATGGTAGAAGCACATGTGTTGATTGGGGATGGGATGCTAGCTGAAGCTGATGTATGCATTGCAATGGCCTCTGGGGTAAAGCCATATCTTAAGCTTTACAATGTTATGGCCTCATTGTTGGAGGATGATGTACCTCTTCTTAAACTTGTTCAGTTTGTACATCGATTAGCTGTAACTTTCCCTCCACCCAATATCAAGCGGATTCCCACTGTCACTGAGGCCTACCATAACCATGGGGAGGAAAGCAACCAGTAGATGCAGATCATGCCAGGCTACTCCCCGCAGCTCACCATTTGTCCCATAACTGGTGAGCAACAACTTCCCAACTACTGTGTCAGCCCTAACTACGCTGATCAACAGCAGGCAGTCTACCAATGTGGGTCTGGTTATGCCGACCATCTTCAGAATAAATTTCCAAATGGGCCAACTTATATTAATCACAGACGTAGGCCCTATGGAGTAAGCTGCTTTATATGAAGTCGCACCGGGCACATGGGACAATGGTGCCCTGATCAACAGATCCCTCGCGTACAACAGGATCAAGGCTATCAGGGAAAAGTCAGAGCGGAGTAGAGATGGGACTCTCTACTTCCGCAATCTTGAAGTCATATGTCCCCCCTGAATCTATTGTATTGAAGGAAGTAGAAGCCTCCCAATATGATGATACATTCTTATACCAACAGCCAGTTGAGGGAGTAAATGTCTGACCCAAGCACAATTCAAAAATATGGCTGACCCAGGGTTTCTGGAGTAGCCAAAGCCTTACGCTTGCCAACTGCTTGACCAAAATCTGTCAAACCAGCTAGAACCATCTGCGGATGCATTGTCTCTGAGAGAAGTAGAGGTCTCCTTTCCAGTGGATGCTATTATAGCAGGATACCCTAAGGTCAGTGTGGGTATTATAGGTTTCCTGGGAAAACGTGAACCGCTGAATGTACACATAGTAAATAACAGGCATTCATCATACTCGGAGTGCACTTACTGTGACGTGGTGGTAGCCAAAACCCATTATGAGCTATAATTGATATGGGTGCTCCTGTTAATATTGTCTCCACTAAGCTGGTGTCAAAGTTAGTTTCAAAACCCAACATAGAACACCAGATGGTGTATGGGACCACAGGAACGGAAACCACAGTCTCTGAGGGAGCGTATAGCGCACTTCCTTTGTGGTTTGGATATGATGTTATTATGGCCCTGGTGGTAGTATTACCAAATAGCAACTATGATCTACTGATTGGGACTGCATTTATGCGACACTATGGGGCTGTCGTTGACATGATGGAAGAGACCCTAGCCATCTTGGGACAACAATTCCCATTTATTTTGCTTCCATGGGAGTGCCAGATGACCCAATCCGCTCTAGTCAAATTAATCTCACCTATAGCGATGGTGTGATACCTGTAAAATATCAGTGGATAAAGTGGAAGACCTGAACGCTCCCAACCCAGATTTATGAGTATAAAGGGATTCTGCTACGAGTGGCAAACGCTTTTACTATCCCTTCTGGGCATCAGGTCATTATTGGAAATGAGCTTGAAATTGATATAACAGCTGGTCTGTACGGAGAGGTTGTGGGGCCCTATCAACAATCAAGACTCAAACCTCATGTGGCTCCTGGGTTACTGTTACCTGGGCAGGAGGAAGTAAAAGTGTTGATAGCAAATCTGCAAAAGGAAGTGATGAAGGTTCAGCGGCACCAAGTGATAGCTTACTTGCAATTGATCCCAATCAATGAGGTCCACCATATACACGACTTTGGTTCATGGGAAGATCTTGGCTTGCCTTTAAAAATCACCTTTGGTGTAATGACTGTGGTTCCTTGGGAGGCGCTCACTGGTATATCAGAGGATCAGAAGAACAGGGTGATGGACCTGTTCAAAAAGTATTGCAGCATCTTTGCAACTGACAATCATGACTTGGGTTGCGCTCACAGGGTTGTGCATCAGGTGGACATGGGAGACCACCCCCTATCAGGTCACAGCCTATCCATCGCTCAAAGGCAGCAGAGAAAATTGTGTCTGCAGAAATAGATACATTGGTGGAACAGGGAGTGTTGGAGCCATCAAAAAGTATTTGGGCATCCCCAGTACTAATTTTCAAAAAAAGATGGCTCCAATTAAGTAGTAATCAATTATTGGAAGCTTAACAGCATTAAAAAAAGATTCATACCCACTTCGGCAAATTGATGATGTTTTAAGATTTGTTAGGTGGGGCCAAGTATTTCTCTGCTATGGACTTGATATCAGGGTACTGGCAGATCGAGTTGCCCATGGCAGAACAAGAAAAGTGCGCTATAAGCACCTCAAAAGGATTCTTCCAGCCTACACGTATGCCACAGGGTTTGTGCAATGCTCCCGCTACATTCCAGTGGGCTATGAATACTATTTTGGGTGACCTAAAGCTGTCTTGCGTTCTTGTCTACCTTGTTGATATCAACATGTTTTCATGAATGTTCCGGAGCATCTTGGACACCTGGAGAAAGTGTTCCGCCGCCTGGCTGATGCTAATATCAATATTAAGCCCCAAAAGTGCCACTTTTTTAAGGAACAATTGGAATATCTCGGCTTTGTGGCAGACTCCAAAGGGCTTAGCCCTCAGCCAGCCAAGGTGGAAGCCATCAGCAAGATGACTTGGCTAAGCAATAAGCATTAATATCCAGCTGTTCTTGGGGATGATTGGTTACTACCAGCAGTTCATTCCCAACTTCAGCTGTATTGGGGCTCCACTCTTTGAGCTACTTAAGAAAAACGCTGTCTTCAACTGGATGGATCGATGCCAAACAGCTTTTGATGTATTATGAACTGCATTAGCTAGCGCATCTGTTTTGCAATACCCCAATTTTGAAAAAGAGTTTATTGTGCAAAAGGATGCTTCACTTTCTGCTGTAGGGGCTGTGTTATCCCAAAAGAACGATGATGGTGTGGAGCACCCCATTGCATATTGTAGCCGCAGTTTAACTGGGCCTGAATGGAATTACATAATGACTGAGAGGGAGTGTTTAGCAGTGATCTATGCATACAACAATTCAAGGTCTACCTTCATAGG
The DNA here is from genome assembly GCA_022478985.1 of Massospora cicadina. Lineage (NCBI taxonomy): Eukaryota > Fungi > Entomophthoromycota > Entomophthoromycetes > Entomophthorales > Entomophthoraceae > Massospora > Massospora cicadina. The sequence continues at coordinate 2,908 of JAKSZP010010227.1, read as the reverse complement.
GTGAGATTTAAAGTGGTAACAGATCATGCCTCCTTGCGCTGGCTACAGAATCTTTGGGAACCTGAAGGGCGGCTCACGCGATGGGCTTTGAAGCTCCAAGTGTATGATTTTGAGATCATGCATCAACTTGGGGCGAAGCATCATAATGCGGACTGTCTTTTCCGATTACCCACAGTCGCCATTACAGCAGATGTGGTGGACATAATGTACTAAAAGATGATTGTGGGAAAATATCAATATGAGCCGCTGTCCATGATCAAAGTGTTAGATAGGCTTAGCAGGATACCTTCTTGCGCGATGGGGAATTATATAAGTGGATTGGGGAATCAACGCTGAGTTTGCCAAAACCCTCTGTTCAGCCTGCAATAATTATGGATGCCCATAAAGCAGTAGGTCATGGAGGGTTGAAAAAGACGCTGGAGTTTTTGTGACCCCGGTACTAGGAAAGTATGCAATATGATGTGCTTGAGACAGTTGGTTGTTACCATCAGTGCTAAGTGGAGAAGCCATACCACCGGAAGACCACCTACAAGCTAGTTAAGCTTGGTTTTCATAGCATACAGTTTTGTTAGACGTGGTGGGGCCTCTGCCAACTGGCGAAAACTGCTCCAAATATATACTAGTTGCCATTGACCATTTGACCAGATGAATGGAAGCAAGGGCTATAAAGGATTTAGGGGCTTCCACTACCACCAAGTTCATCCTGGAGTGCGTCATACAGCGCCATGGTTGTCCGCAATTTATCCTAGTGGACAACAGAACAAATTTCACATCCCATATATTGGTCAAGTTGAATGAGCTCATGACAATCCGCGGGGTTTTAACTACCCCCTACCACCCTGAATCTAACGGTATGGTGGAATGGGTCAATGGGACCTTGGTAGATATTCTACGCAAGCTCATAAATGAGCGTCCATCAGACTGGAGCACCCTTCTATCCACTGCTGTCTTCGCGTACAATATCAGCTACCAATCAGCAACTGGTAAGAGTCCATTCCAATTGCTCTATGTATGACATCCAGCGCTACCTGCATTGCTTTACTCCTGCATTGAGAATACTGGCGAAGTCAGACCCCACCAATATTTGTCTACCTTAACAAACACGCTAATCAAGCTCCAAACTAAGGCATATTCTACTAGTCCTTGACAAGAAGATTTGGGATCATGCGGCTGACCAATGTAGACGCCGCAGTCTTCCACAGTTCAGGGTAGGGGAATTGGTCCTGTTTCATGACCAACATGGGTTTGGAAGAAGGATCAAGCTTGCCAGCATATAGAGTGGATCATTTGAGATCATCGAGAAGACTGGGGCTGATGCATACACCCTTAAGGAACCTGTGGGGGTTGAGTTATCAACTGGGTACACGTGAAGTTCCTCCAATCATTCAAACAATAAGAGCCTTATTGTCCAGTCAAGGAGGGGGTAATGTCGCGATTCTTATATGACTGGATGATAATCCTGGGACAGTTAGGGCGGGTTGAGACAAATCCTCCAAAATGAGATTAGTTATGATTATCTGAGTGCCTTGAGACAAGGCGAGATTAGGATTTAATGGATTAATTATTGGATTGCCTCAAAATAAGGCGATCAGGCAATGTTGACATTCAATGAATACAGATTAAATTGCCTACAATTTAGGCGATAGGGAATTAAAGAACAACTAGTCAAAACGAGGAGAATCAGTGGAACCAAATAGCCCAAGCAATGAGTGTGGTATCATCAAAAGCCGCTGTATATGAGTGTGATGGGCGATTAAGAGGGGTGGTTGGTGAATATAGAAAAGAGAGCAAGATAGAGAGGATCCAAGGAGTTTATTATATAAAATAAAGTATTATAGTGGGAGCAAATGCCCCATAGTTATTATTTTAGTGTTTATTCTGTTTTTTTACAAAGGGCCATGATTGTCATATCATTGGTCCTACTTCTCAGTGGGCTAAACCCCATGAAAACCTCTTACAGCGTATCCCCAGGATTCCGCCAAATTATAACAGGCCCTATCACGATTTGTATCACATGATGTCTTCCATGTTTGCAATGGAAATTACTACCTCTCAAATGGTCGATAATTTAAAATTTTTGGGAGCAACCTTTGATGCCCCAAACAGAAGTTTGAAATCTATTCCGGTGCACAATTCAAATCCCATGATGGGGAATGAAGGTGCTAAAGAGACAAACAACTGAACTGTGCTGGGGAATAAGCCCAAAAAATTCATATGGATGAATAAGAAAGAAAAAGTCTGCTACCAATTTGGGAAAGGACATTTCTCTGTGCACTGCAAGAAGTCAAAGGATCAAATAAACGTGGTCCAAGTGAAAGAGTCCGCTGCCACCAAGGAATCAGGAAAAGGGCCTGCAGCTTAGACGGGGAACAGTCTAGAGCAGCGGAGATGCCTGTTCCTCCTGACATCATGAATGAGGAATTGATATTAGTGATCTGTTCATGGACGAAGTTGTACATGATCAACTGTATCAAGTGGTCAATTTGGGTGTAAACACAGTGACCAGATCTGGGGCGAAGGAAATCAACCCTGAGATAATCAAGGAGGTTACCTGGCCATACGCCTGACAACTGGTGTACAAGATTTGAGCTGCCAATAATCCTGATGAATTGTCTGAAGTCTGATTAGATGAGGCAAACCTGTAAATCCCCCTCACTGCAATAAAGGAATTATTTCCTGATTTATCAGCACAAATCATTCACACCCTCAATTCAGCTAAAAATGCCACTATACACTCAGTAAACACTACCTAACAATACTCTGAGTGTACATATATAGATATAAAAGTGAATCAAGTATGGGTGAGGGCAATGTTGACGGTGGAGTACCCATTAACATTGTCTCGACCAAGCTGGTAAAGAGGATGAAGATATCACCTGATTTGGAACACAAGAAGGTCTACGGGACA
>JAKSZP010010226.1:0-14252 GCA_022478985.1 Massospora cicadina | reverse complement strand
GTTGACACCTCTTTAATGAAATGGCAGCCGTTGCAGTGGAATCACCCTTCCTCATCTCAGCAGCGATGGTCTTCCCCATCCTGGCTAGGATTCCATTGTTGGACATCCTTGAGACCTAAATGGAAAGAGTTGGAAAATGTGTCCTTAACGTTTTCCTCTTGATCTAAGCGAACCAACCATTATTGGCTGGCGACCTGATTAGGTAATGGGACTTATTACCCATAATGGTAGGTCACTTCACCAACCAATCGATTTGCTAGTTGCAGGCAGCATCACTCGCCTTGCAACTCACTATTCATTCTCAATCAGTCAGTGATGAAGCCTGATTGATCCCAATCATTACATCTGATAGTTAATTACTATCAGATGCCCCAATTTTGGTGGCCACTCCAGCCAATGAGATCTTAAGTATTTATCTGGATTAACCCCCAACAGATACGACCAGGTGAATATCCCAAAATCCCCCAAACATAGTTCCTCCAAACTAGGGCTAAGCCAATTTGTGGTTCACATTGCCTTAGGGAATTTTCCCCTACCAATACCAGGTAATCTAGCAGGCTGGGAATATGGGCAAAAATTCCAACACATCCCCCCTCTTGCCTAGATTTCCAGCTAGAAAAAAGGACCGGGGTATGAGAACACCGCTTTGGACACTTGGTTGGTAACTTCATTGGTTCAAGAGGAGTACACTCATTAACGCTCAACGCTGCTCTGGACGACCTTCAGCGTATGGCGTTCTTCCTCTTCCTCCTTGCTAATGCCTTTTCAGAACGCTGTCCCCACGACCTTCTGTCATGCTGGGCTGATCAATTTACTTGTGACGATATTAATCCCAGGATCCAGTTTTCCCCCATCAGGGCATATAATCTGCTGTCATATTCAGGATTCTTGGTCCGGCATCCTTTATTTCCTGATTTTCTTATCATACTAGATAGGAGACTCTTGCTGTCAATGTTCATTTTGTGGCTTAATTAAGAATACTTATTTCTTATTCGCCCTTGTTATTTTTCTCATAACCTCTTGGCTGTAAGTCATTCTTAATTTTTCTCCTGGAAAGCTTATCTCATTAATTTTTAGATGAATTTCCCCAAAATTGGAGCTTAATGGATTATATCTGCATAATGTCAACTTCTATATAAGTCCAACATCCCCCCTCTCATCCAGCTCATATGTCAAATACTGAATCTCGCTACCAGCGGCTCCTCAATAGTCTGTCTGATCCAGACATCCTTCTCTTCCAGCAAATGAGTCAGGATGCTTGACGGAACCTCTTTTATGGTCCTTCCAGGGCTCATACGCCTAGTCTGGTGCAAGTATCTAGTCCTTCCATTGAATTACCAGAAACGGTAACTAATCCCTCTGAAACCAGGCTGGCCATCATTTTTAATAAATCTTGGCTGACTCTTCCTCTGCAGTCAATTCCAGAATTATACTTCAAAACCCTCCTGGATTTGGCTCCTTTCTCTGATGCTCCAAAAATTATTATATATGCTCTGGAGATTATGTCAGTTGCTCTGTATTATTCGTTTCTGGCTGGGTTAGACCTGCTCCCTGAGTTCCTCTTCTGACTCGGTCAATTTTACAAACACGCTGTTCTAATTTATGAGCTCTCAATCAGTAAATACATACACTTTGAGCTCCCCTACGCTGAACTCTGGGCCCAAGTCACCGAGGCTTTGACATCAGCGCTTAATCTTCTGATTTTGACACCTTCTAGATCGGGATGCTGTCACTTATGCTCTTCACTTTGCTGGCCAAGTTCTTTAAAGCTGGTCTACAAAGCTTCCAGCCTTGCCTGGTTTCCACCAATCATTCAGCTTTAGCTTCTGAAAAGCCCATAGTCACCGCAGCAGGATGCAATCCGCTCTCTGCACAACTATCTCTTCTCTGGCGCTTCCCATTGGTTCTTCCAGTGATGGCGTTAATAGGGGGCATGATTCAGTAACCCCTGTCAAGTATTCCTTCTTTGTTGCCAGCCCACATGTCCGGTGTTCTGGATGAAGCCTGTTGGCAGGCGCTCAGGACTAACCTTCCAGCTCCTGTGCCATATTGGGATTACTTGGGGTTATTCGCCAATTGCCTCTTTTTATACTGCTGCTTTCCTCCCCGCTCCAGGGTTACCCATTTTCTGACATCTCAATTTCCCTTTCCCTAGTCACTTTTTCTCAGGGCTCAGCATCCTTTCAATGAACTTGGTTTTGTGTAGGTCTCGCCCTCGCTAGCATCCAATCACATATTGATTTTGATAAGCTGTTCATTCCTACAGCGATACATCCTCCCTCCCCCAAGAGGTGACATAGGTGGAATCATCCCCATACTGAGGACGATCAATAAAAATAAAAATTATAAAAATAAATCAGCTTTTTTATCTATGCAGTTTATAAAGTTTTTTCCCAATATATTTTATCAAGCTTTTATTTTTTTCTTCTTTTTTTCTTATAGGATTTTGACCTTGTTTTGGTTCAGCGGTCCATCTTTTTATTTTTTCCCCAAACTGGGTCCTGGGTACTTAAGCCTGCCAGTTTTCCATCATTCAGATTTCCTTTTATGAACTTAACCATCTAGATTGGTTCAGAGGTCCTTTTTTCAGACTTGACCTAATCATCAGGACATGACCAACTTAATGGTTCATCAGTCCTTTGGGAACTCTTTTATTCTTTTCCTCAATCCAACGCTTTAGATACTTAGCGTGGACTCAATTTAAAACTCTTCCATCCAAGAGATTTTTTATGGAGTAAGCATCAGTAGCTGCCTTAGCAATTACTTCGAATGGACCTGACCACAACGCATCTAATTTGTTTCTTCATCTGAAACCATGCATATCACATTAGAAAACTCTTTCCCCTATTCAATATTCTTCTATTGCCAGTCAGTTTTTGTCATCCATCAATTTCGCTTGTATCCTTTTTCTTCAAGGATTTATTGAATGATTGCAATTGCATATCGATCAGGATACTTGTCAGTCAGTTCAAGTATTGTTTGGTACTCATCCCTGATGTAGTTTCACCACCAAATGTAAAATCGGCGGCAACACGGCCTTTCTTCCATATAATATTTTAAACGGCATCTTTCCCATCACCATATGATGACTAATGTTGTAGGCGAATGTCACTGAAATCAGGTACATTCCATATGCAGAAGTTCTCCTTGCGACTAGCTTCCTCAGCGTCGTGGCCAGCGTCCCATTGACCCATTCTACCAGTCCATTCATCTCTGGCTGGTATGGTACTGACATGACTCCTCAGATCCCCATTATTTCATTTAACCTTTCGATCACATGAGACATGAAGTTGGTCTCATTGTCACTCAGCAGAACTTGCAGACATCTGTGCCAGTGTACTACTTGATGAAGAATGAATCTCGCAGTACTAATAGCATCTACTCTGGTTAGGGCCTTCGTTTCAACCCATCTCATCAGATGGTCGATGGCAACTATGATGTACTTGACTCCCCCTGTGCTCATTGTCAGCGGTCCCATCATGTCAATGGACACCATGCGCCAGGCGAATCCAGGGCGGACCAGTCAGTATCCAGCTGTATCCTTGTGTGGTTTATGCATCTGGCACTCCATGCATCAAACCAGATGACCTGAGACATCATAGTTGATTGATTTCCAGTAATAATACTAGTGAATATGGTCAGTTGTTTTCCTCAGGCCTCTGTGCCCGACAACCTTATGGGCTGCTTGTACTATTGCTGCTCTTTCCAACGATTTTGGGAATAGTAGCTGCTTCCCATTGATCATCTTGAATGCTTGTCCATCCATAGTCTCAGTGTTTTATATCAATTTCAAAGCGCACCTTGGATTTCTTGAGGCTTATCCCCAATTCTTCCTTCGACCACTCTCTGGAATAGCTCATCCACCTTTGGGTATACCAACTGGACAATTGACAACAACAATAAGCCATCCGCGTTCTAGTGAGAAGCACCCACTCAGTGACCTATCTCATAATTGTAAGCCTGAAGCTTAAGAGCCCATTGGGCCAGTCGTCCTTACAGTTCCCTTATATTGTACAGCCAACGCAGCAAAGAGTGGTCTGTCACCACCTTAAAGTGCATTCTGTGGACATACACCTGATACTGCTTACATGCGTAAATGACTGCAAGGCATTCATGCTCAGTCACAGTGTAGTTCCTCTCAGAGGCTGAGAGTGTCTGGCGCACATACGCCACTGGATGCTTGTCCCCAGATCCATCTACTTGGCTTTGTACAGCGCCAATTGCCATCAACAAAGCATCGGTTTGAATGATAAACTCCCAATCAAAATTTGAATATTTCAGAATTGGCGAATATATTAGGTACTGGCATAGCTCATTATAAGAGTCCTGGGCCTCTTCATTCCATATAAATCCTTTTTTGGATCCTTTAATAAATGGAATAATGGCTCGTCTATTTGGGCGAAGTCCTGAATAAATCTTCTAATAAATTGATACTCTCATCTCTCATGCTGGCAATCTCATTTCATCCTGATCGGCAGATTTTCCCCAGTATTGACCTTGTGAATCACAACTCTTGTGCATCCCAAATCATGGTCATTTTTGGGCATATACTCTTTAATACTTTTCAACAATTTGAGCACCTCCTCTTGCTGGCCTTCCAACAGATCAGCGATTTGCTCTTGATCAATCAATAGGTTGATGCTTTCAGCTACCCCGGCTGATAATTTCATCTCATCAAGGGTGGAATTTCCTCCATTCAGCTGTCAGGATTTCTGGTCGCTTCTTAGGTCTGAGACTCATAGACCATAAAATCGATATTTTATATGTTTTTTGTATTTTTCTTTAGCAATGGGACTTGCAACCTACAAAAAGGATCAGAAGTCCTTCTTTTCCCCTTCATCCAAAGGGGGTCCTAGGTAACTCTGATCTACCAGTTATCAAGGTTCAAAATCATATTATTATAAGATTTAACCAACCATTTGGTTCAGTGGTCCCCTTCTGGGACTTGACCAAAATCTCAGGACATGGCCATTTAATGGTATAGAGGTCCGCTGAGAAAATTTCAATTATTTTCTCTAAAGTTCAATACTTCCAATTAGTATTGACCTTCACTAAATGACCAGCAGTGCTGTCTCTTAATTATAGGCTATACTTGCCGACTTCTAGTAATTCTCTTGTATTAGGCCTTTAATCCTGACTATTTATTCGTCCAACAGGTCCTAATCTTATCTCATATTTTGGCAAAGATGCTTTAAATCCTCATATCTCATTAGCCAACAGTTTTGTCCGATTGTCCAGATCTTTTTTCTCCTAAAAACGATTTTTGCCCTTCTCCAGCAACTTCAAACCAGTTATTGAGTGTAAAAACCGCGGGGTTTCTACTGGTGCACAGGTTTGCTTAACTACTGACTTCTGGGAATAAACATGAATTTGCTAATTGTATGAAGACAATTAGCCTGGTTGAGTTTGGATAATTGGGTAGCTTTGGCCCTACTCTGACAATATAAATCATTTAGTGACTTCGCCTCACTCTGGCAATATATAAAAATTTAAGTTACCTTGGCCTCACTCTGGCGTTGACACTTAGACAGGAAGACTTCTTCACAGCTTTACTTTGAAGTAAACAATCCACAATTGAAAACAATAAAGTATTTACAGTACTAAGGTGTTTATTATTATTAAAGTGAGGGAATATTTATAGGGTAAAATGATGAAGGACATGTGTTAGGGGTATTCATGGTAACCACAATATTCTCAGCACGTCTAGCCAACGAAAAGGGATATCCACAAGGGTCTCAGCATGCCTAGCCAACAAAAAGGGATATCTGCAATGGTCTCGGCACACCTAGCTGATAAAAAAGAGTTATGGTTCAATTTTAGGAAAAATACAGCTGATATTCACGAGGAATAGCATAATCAAATCACTATTTGTATTAGCCCACATGTCAGCTACTGAACCTAATGATTTCCCATGAGTAGTTGCTCATTTTGAGCCAATTTATTCATATCCACATTGTAGGCAACAATCCCTGACAAAATAGGGCTTACAATTCTCATCAGATTTGATCCTCTGTGAATTACAATTAACCATTTAGTTGGTGATTTTTGCTGAAGAGACAACATAATCAATCATCATCTCAAAGCTATTCAATAAGCTAAAATTAAATAAATGAACCAATTGTTTTAATTAATTAAAGCTTAAATAATTCATAAGCTAGATAATATGGCCATATAAATTCCCAGACATCCCCCTGTTTAACCAGATTATCAGCTAAAAATGTCTTCATCAAATAACTCCTTCTATGAACAAATCTTTACTGCTCTGAGCGAAGCGGACGCCTCCCATTTTTGAGCAATTTCATGAACTTCTTGAAGAGGTATCCTTTCCAGTCCAACTAGATCCAGCCCCCTGAGTCAACTTGATTTGGCAATCCCTTCTTCTGCTCTTCCCACAATGGTGCCAATTTCTGAAGAGGGGACAGGGTTGGCTGTTTTATTATTAAATTCCTGTTCATTCAGCCAACGTTCTCCTGTTGCTGAGCTCAATTTTAAGGCATTACTGGAATCAGCTCCCATTGATCTAAATCCAGTAATTGCCCTTGAGCCTAACAAAGCAATTTATCCCAACTTGGATTAATATTTCCTAGTCGAGTCAGAACTTCTTCCCAAGTTCCTTTTTCAAATTGGCCAATCTTACCAACCAACTATCTTGTCTACCAAATTGACAATCGGTAATGATGAGCATGTTGAACTTCCTTATTATGAACTTCAGGGTAAATTGACCAAGGCACTTAATATCTCTTTCACACCTCGTGACCTTGATAGTTTACTTGATTGGGATTCTGCCTCCTTTGCACTCTGATTCATAGGGCAATTACTTCACACATGGGCTAATTCACTCCCCACATCTCCAAATTTTCACCTTTCCTTTCCCTTTATAGTTTCAGGAGGCCCGCAGCTGCCGCCTTCAAGATGCTGTTTGCTTCCTGCATGAATACTTTGCAACTGGGACTATCCAGCAATATCTTCCATTAATGGCAATAATCAGTGGTATGTTTCAGCAGCCCCTGTGCATTTCCCTTGTTTGCTATTATCTCATATGCCAAGTGTTCTTGATGAAGCCCATCGTCAAGCACTCTGGACACAGCTTCTGGCACCTGTGCCATATTGAGATTACATAGACTTGTTTGCAGATTGCATATTCCTGCTTTGTTGTTTTCCTCCTGATCCAGCATTTCCTGACTTGCCAAACTGGACGTCCCCATTACTCTTCCCATTGTTGCATATTTGCAGAATCCACCTTGATTTTAAAGAACTTGGTTTCAGCTTGCTCTATCCCATGCAAGTATCTGATCTCAGATCAACTTCAGCGACCTCTTTCACAACATCGTTGTTTAACCCCTCCCTCCCCCCAGAGGCATCAAAGAAGAGTTTGCAATTTGCAACCTGAGGCATAAAAATAAAAATTTAAAAAATTTAAAATAACTCTTTTTTTATCCATTTTTTTCTATTATTTTAAATTTTTTTCATATATATATATATATTTTTTATACCATTTTTTAAGGAATCTGCTGTGTACTCTATTAATCACATGACCATCAGATATTTTTTGATTGTGTAGGCATCATTCACCATTTTTGCAATAACCTCAAATGGTCCCAACCATAATTCATCTAGCTTATTTTAGCAACTGAACCCATGTGTATCACAATAGGATACTCATTCTCTGATGGAAAATTCCCTGAGGTTGGATTGACTCTTATCATTTGTTTTTTGGCCTGAACCCTTCTTATAATTTGTAGTATCATAAGCTTGAGATTTGAGATCCACTATAATATTTGTGAGCTGATATTGTTATTTATCTGCACTCATCCCTTGAGTCATCATGTGTTGTATTAATCCACAATTTTGATAAAAGTTATTGGTCAGCAAAATTTGAAATCCTCTCATTAGGATATCACTAATACTGGGTAAATTTCTTTGGGTTTACTCCAAATGTGGTTTTTAGATTGTTACAGCATTTTTGTCCACTCCAATCATTGATAGATGGATATATTGAGGATCCACCAGCATACCCGCCTCTAGTTTGGATGCTTCCTCCCTGGGCTACTGATGATCCTGACTCCTCATTTCTTTGGTTCTTCATATAAGTTAAATAATTTGACATTATTAACTTCATATAAACTTGACTCAGCCCCTCTAGTGAGCACCACATATAAAAACCGCGGGGTTTCTACTGGTGCACAGGTTTGCTTAACTACTGACTTCTGGGAATAAACACGAATTTGCTAATTATATGAAGACAATTAGCCTAGCCAAGTTTAGATAATTGGGTAGCTTTGGCCCTACTCTGGCAATATAAAAGTTTAAGTGACTTTGCCTCACTCCAGCATTATATAAGGATTTAAATTACTTTGTCCTCACTCTGGCATTGAAACTTAGATAGGAAGGCTTTTTCACAACTTCACTTTGAAGTAAACGATCCACAATTGAAATTAATAAAGTATTCACAGTACTAAGGTTTTATTATTATTAAAGTGAGGGAATATTTATAGGGTAAAATGATGAAGGACATGTGTTAGGGGTATTTGTGGTAACCACGAGATTCTTGGCATGCCTAGCTGTTGAAAAGGGATATTCACAAGGGTATTAGCACGCCTAGCCTATGAAAAGGGATATCTGCAATGGTTTCAGCATGCCTAGCTGACAGAAAAGAGATATTGTTTCAATTTCAGGAAATATTCCAGCTGATATTTACAAGGAATAGCATAATTAAATCACTATTTGTATCAGCCCACATGTCAGCTATTAAAACCAGCAATTTCCCATGAGTAATTACCCATTTTAAGTTAATTTACTCATCTCCAAATATTCAGTAACAATCCCTGATGAAATTGTAACCATAATTATCATTGGATATTGTCCTATGAGAATTAAGAGTAACCATTTAATTGGTGATTATCACCAAAAAGATGGAATAATCAATCAATGTCTCAAAGCTTAATCAATAAGCTAAATTAAACAAAATGAACCAACTATCTCAAATAATTTAAGGCTTAGATAATTCTCAAGCTGGATAATGTGGTCCTATAAATTCCCACATTGAGTGTTATTGATTTAGATGCTTTTATCAACTGTCTTGATTTATTCATTTCCTACTTTGCCTTCATATCTTTATTGGTATAGCAATCCTATACTACAAATTGATTGTTTCTTATTTTGTTTAATGCCTCATCTAAACACTCACTCCTCAGGACATTTTTAGCAGATCAAATTTCAACCTGAGTTGATCCTGCCATTCCTCAGGTCTATTTCCAGCAGGCCCAATTTCAACCTGTATTGGCCCTGTTGATTCTTGGGACTATTTCCAGCGGGCCCAATTTCAACTCAAGTTGGCCCTGCTGATACTCTTCATCTCAAGTTGATGTACGGTAGAATTGGATTCCTTGCAGCATTAAAAAGTTCCAAATCTAGGCTGTAAGTCCTTTTCCCTGAGCTTGAGTATCTTTGATTTGCTTCACTTGGAGCTCCACTGCTGAGCTGGGTTAATGCCACTGTACGTGATCCTCTTCAAGTTCTATCTTTGTTACTTCCTTCAGTAACATATTTCCAAAATTGAAAACATCTTCATAGAACATCATTTTCTATATTCTTCAACTCAAATACCCCTGTAGTGTGCACCAGCTTCTAAAAATTTACTTAGGATTGATTATCAGCCGTCAACCCAGTAACCGTTTTACTGCACAGGTTCAATTACCTCATGCACTTTGTTGCGTTTTATAGAATGTATTAATCAATAATAGTATGTAGATCATTATCTATAGTTGAGATTGAACTATTATTCAGCCTAACGCTCAGCCAATATTTCTGATTAAATACTCTTGAAGTCATACTCGTAGGGATTCGTTCCCTATATCTTGTCCACCTGATCTTCATTAAGATACTCCATTGACAGTCTCTCTCTGCCCAACACATAGTTGGCAGCTATCCCTGATTGTGGTTCCTTCATCTCTAGATCCCTGCTCAGATCTTTACTCTTCTCTCTGAGAGTCTTTCAATCATTGTCTTCTGCAATAATATCCTTGAGATAGAATGACACAGTAGAAGCTGATAGTCTAACTATACACCAAATTGATAATATAATTGTAAAGTACTTGTTATCTTAAAACTAGGGTTTTTATTCTGAGGTCTTTATTCTGAGGTTTTTTCATTATAGTAAATCCTAGAGAATTATATAGTAGGGGATTTGGCTGTCTAACCCTCAGTTGACACCTCTTCAATGAAATGGCAGCCATTGCCATTAAATCACCCATCCTCATCTTTTCAGCAATGGTCTTCCCCATTCTGGATAGGATTCTGTCATTGGACATCCTCAAGACCTCAAACAGAAAGAGTCATAAAATGTGTCCTTAACGTTTTCCTCTCGATCCAAGCAAACCAACCATAATAGGCTAGCGACCTGCTTAGGTAATGTGACTTATTACCCATTAATTAGGTCACAAAACAACTGATTGATTAACTAGTTGCAGGCGGCATCACTCACATTGCAACTCGCTATTCATTCCCAATCAGTCAGTGATGAAACCTGACCAAACCCAATTGGTAAACCTGATAGTTAATCACTATAAGATGCCCCTATTTCGTCAGCCACTCCACCCAATGAGATCTTAGGTATTAGTCCAGATTGATCCTCAATGGATATGACCAGGTAAGTTTCTCAAAATCCCTGGAACATAGTTCCTCCAAAATTTGAGCTAACCAATTTCTGATTCACTTCACCTTAGGGAATTTTCCCCTAATGATACCAGGTAATCTAGCAGGCTGGTCTATGGGCAAAAATCCCAACAAGGTGTCAACTGAGGGTTAGATGACTAAATTCCCACTATAAATTCCCAGAACTCACTCATATAAAAAACAGGCTATAGTAAAACCAGAGTTATATAGTTTTCATCTGGTAAAAGTTTTAAGTAGTAAACTTTATCAGCTTTCAATTGTTCTATTCTTCTCAAGGATATTATTACTATGTGCGATAATTGGGAGACTATTTAAGGAAAAGAGTAAAGATCTGAGCGGGTATCTAGAGAAGAAGAAGAAACAATAGGGAATTGCTGCCAACTGTGTGTTGGTCAAAAAAACTGTCACCAAGGAATCTCAGAGAAGATTGGGTTGGACTTTACAAGGGAACAAATCTTTATATCAAGACATCTCAAGTATTTCGAGCAGGAATACTGGCTGAGCGTTGGGCCAAGTTCCAAGAATTCCACTCAAATATGGGTAATAATTGTCATACTATTATCAATTGATAATATCAACTACTATACAACATGAACAAATTACACAAGAACTGAACCTGTGCAATATTAAGTTTATTGGGGTTGTTTGCAGATAATAAACAGAACCAATAATTTTTTCCAATTTGGTGCTCACTACAGGGGTGTAGTTGAGTAGAAGAACTTAGAAATAATGTCCTATGAAGATGTTTTTAATTCTGGCAATATGTTACTAGGGAAAGTAACATTGATGAAGTCAGAACGTGAAGTGGATCACGTTCAGTGGCGTTCACCCAGCTCAGAATTGGAGCTCTGAGTGAAGTAAATTGAAAAATACTCAATATCAGGGAAAAGGACTTGCAGCCTAGATAAGGAAGTATTTATTTCTGCAAGAATACCTGTTCCACTGGACATCTACATGAGATGGAGAGTATCATCAGGACCAGCTCAGGTTGAAATTGGGTCAATTGGAAATAGTCCCAAGGACACCAAATCAACTCAGGTTAAAAATTGGGTCCACTTAAATAGTACTGAGGAGTGATTGATTAGATGAGGCATTGGATGAAATAGGAAGCAATCAATCAGGAGGATTGAATTGCCATACCAATGAAGAGAGAAGTCAAAACAGGAAATGATTGATCTAAAATAGTGCAGAAATTCGTTTGACTCAAAAACACTAAACCAATGATCAGAAGTTGCTGGAGACGAGTTCATCAATTTGGGAGAAATTGGATGAAGCTTACGAGGCAAGAACGACCTGTGTAATTAAGGATGGCCACAAAGGTCAAAAATCGTTTTCAAGGAGAAATTTTTTTGAACAATCAGATGGAACTGTTGGCTAATGAGATACGAGGATCCAAAGCATCTTTGCCAAAATATGAGATAAGATTAGGACCTGTTGGACGAAAAACCAGTTGGGATCAAAGGCCTAATATTCAAGAGTATTGCCAAAGTTGGCAAAAGTAGACTATACGTGAAGAAACAGCACTGCTGGTCATTTAGTGAAGAAGGTCAATACTAATTGGAAGTATTGAGCCTAAAAGAAAAAGTTGCAATGTAACCAGCGGACCTCTATACCATTAAATGGCCATGTCCTGAGATTTTGGTCATGTCCTAGAAGGGGACCACTGAACCAAATAGATGGTTAAATCTTAAGAGGATAAGTTTCTAAACCATGATAACTGGTAGGTCAGAGTTACCTAGGACCCCCTTTGGATGAAGGGGAAAAGAAGGACTTCTGATCCTTTTTGTAGGTTGCAAGTCCCATTGCAAAAGAAAAATGAAAAAACATATATAAAACATATAAAAAATGATTTTTTTATGGCTATAAGTTTTAGACCTAGGAAGCAATGAGAAATCTGACGGCTGAACTGAGGAAATTCCAAGATTATGGGACACTCAATGAGATGGAATTATTGGCCAGAGTAAAAGAGAGTATTAACCTATTAGTTGTTTGAGAGCAACTTGTGGATCTGACAGAAGGCCAGCAAGAGGAGGAGCTCAAATTGTTGAAAATTATTGGAGAGTAGTTGCCCAAAAATGACCGTGATTTGGGATGTGAAAGAGAAGTGATCCACAAGGTTGATACTGGGGAAAATCTGCCGATCAGGGTGAAATGAGATTACCAGAATGAGAGATGAGAGTATCAATCTATTAGAAGATTTATTTGAGATTCTCCTTGAATAGCTGAGCCCTTATTCTATTTATTAAAGGATTTAAAAAATGATTCATATGGAATGAAGAAGCTCAGGAATACTTCAATGAGCTATGCCAGAACAAGATAGATTTTCCAATCTTGAAATATCCAAATTTGATCAAGAGTTTATTATACAAACTGATGCTTCATTGACAGAGATTGGCACCATACTAAGCCAAGTAGATGAACTTGGGGACGAACATCCAGTGGCATATGTGAGCTGGACACTTTCAGCTGCTGAGAGGAATTACACCAAAACTGAGCATGAATGGCTTGCGATCATTTATGCCTGTAAGCAGTTTTAGGTGTACATCTATGGAATGCACTTTAAAGTGATGATGGACCACTCCTCGTTGCATTGTATCCATAATTTGAGAGAACCAGAAGGGCTACTGGCCAAATGGGAACTTAAGCTATAGGCTTACAATTACAAGATTGTTCACTGAGTGGGGGCTTCTCACCAGAATGAGGATGGCTTATTGCAGTTGACAATGGTCCATATGGTATACCCGCAGGCGAATGAGTTATTCCAGATAATGGTTGCTTGAGAAATTAGGAACGATCCCCAAGAAGTCCAAGGTGCGCTTTGAAAAGTGATGGAAAATACCAAGACCATGGATGGACAAGTGTTTAAGATGATTAAAGGGAAGCGGTTACTATTCCCAAAGCCATTGGAAAGAGCAGCTATCATTCAAGCCACTCATAAGGTTGTTGAACATGGAGGCCTGAGAAAAACAACTGATTATATTCACCAGTAATACTACTGGGAGTCAATCAACTATGATGTCGCCAAATTTATAGCTTGTTGCGTGGAGTGCCAGCTGCACAAGCCACATAAGAATACAACTGGATACTGACTGATCCGCCCTGGATTCGCCTAGCATATGGTGTCCATTGATGTGATGGGAGCACTGACAATGAGCATAGGGGGATTCAAGTACATTATAGTTGCTATTGACCATCTAACAAGATGGGTAGAGATGAAGGTTCTGGCAATAGTAGATGCTACCAGCACTATGAAGCTTATCCTGGATTAAGTAGTATATTGACATGGATGCCGGCAGGTCCTACTTAGTAATAATGGGACAAGATTTACATCTCATGTGATATCATGACTAAGTGTGAAAAAGGGGATTAGAGGAGTCATGTCTGTACCTTACCAGCTGGAGATGAATGGACTGGTAGAATGAGTGAATGGAATGCTGGCTGCAATGCTAAGGAAGCTGGTCACAGGAAGAACTTTCGCGCGGGGAATGTACCTGAGTTTGGTGATGTTCACCAACAATATCAGTCATCATATGGCGATGGGAAAAATGCCATTTGAGTTGTTATATGGGAGGAAGGCT
>JAKSZP010010225.1:0-14295 GCA_022478985.1 Massospora cicadina | reverse complement strand
TAAAAAAATTAATTGGGAATTAATAATCCGATCAGATGCCTTATATATGGCAATCAGAGCCGCTCTAAGTCAAGTGGATAACAATGGGGAAGAACATCCAGTAGCATATGTGAGCATAACCCTGTTTCCAGATGAAAGAAACTATACTGTAACAGAGTTAGAGTGCCTGGCGGTAATCCACGTCTGCAAACAATTATGAGTCTATATACACGGGATGCACTTTAGAGTCATAACTGACCACTTGTCCCTGCGCTGGCTTCATAATTTAAAGGAACTTGAGGGCCAACTGGCATGATGGGCTTTAAAGCTGCAGGCATATAATTATGAAATATTCACAGGGCTGAAGCTGTGTATTGGAATGCTGACAAAATGTCTCATTTGCCAGTCTTTCATGTAATTTATCATCAGGTTAATGTGCTATATCCAGAGGATGATCAAAGGAGATATTGGGGATGAACCCCAAGAAATTTGAAGTGCGCTACAAAAAGCAATGAAGAATATTAGATTGAGGAATTATCAGTTATACAAAACAATTGAGGATAAACGGGTTTTATTTCCTGAACTGTCAAAGCATGTGAAAATCATTTTGCTGCTCATAAGGTCATCGGCCATGGTGGCCTAAAGAAGACAGTGGATCATATGCTCGTAATATTACTGAGAATCAATCAACTATGGTGTTACTAATTATCTAGCTTTTGAATGGAGCTTAAACTTCACAAGCTGCACAAGAACTTTGTGTGGTACCATCTATTATGCCTGATTTTCATGGCATGCGGTGTCCATAAAAATTATGGGACCATTGAGTGTCAGCACTGGAGGTGTGAAGTACATAATTTTCACAATAGACCATCTAACCCGATGGGTCAAAACAAAATCCCTAAGTAGAGTGGATGCAATGAGTATGGCAAAGTTTATAATGGACCAAGTGATCTATTGGCATGGGTGCCCTCAAGTTATCCTCAGTGACGATGAGACCAATTTTTGTCTTATGTGATTACCAGGCTGAAAAAACTAATGGGAATACAAGGTGTTGTATCTGTTTCCTATTGTATAGAAACAAATGGGATGGTGATAAAGAGTGAATGCAACTCTAGCCTCAACATTACAAAAATTGGTCACAGAAAAACTTCTGCTTATTAAGCATATCTGAGCTTGATCACATTTGCTTATAATATCAGTTACCATTTAGAGACAGGAAAAACGCCGTTTGAACTTTTATATGGGCGAAAA
Organism: Massospora cicadina; assembly: GCA_022478985.1. Taxonomy (NCBI): domain Eukaryota; kingdom Fungi; phylum Entomophthoromycota; class Entomophthoromycetes; order Entomophthorales; family Entomophthoraceae; genus Massospora; species Massospora cicadina. The sequence continues at coordinate 13,065 of JAKSZP010010225.1, read as the reverse complement.
GCTGCATTGCCGCCAATATTGTATTCCGCTGTGGGGCCAGCTTTGATGATGAGCGGTGAACAATATCTATCCCAGCTAGACAATATCCAGATTAAATTACAATCTTCTTTAATTGCTTGACAGAGATGAGGAGAATCAACACAAAGTAAACGAATGACCAGAATTTTCCTGCATTAAAAGAATACCATGTGGGCAATAGGTTAGTCTATTGCAATACCCATGGGTTCAGGAGGAAAAACAAGTTGGACGCCCATTGGATGGGACCATTCAAAATTATAGCCAAGTTGGCAAATGATGCCTATACAATCAAGAATATCAAAGATGGTCAAAATAGTCAATAGAGTCCTCTCAAAATACAGACAGTAAGGGATTTAGGGAAAAATAAAACATAGAAAAAAAGAAAGATAAAAAATAAGAAAGATGAAATATATATATTAAAAGCGTTTTTTATTCTTTGCATGGTGATGCATCTGATGATATTCCTACCTACCAAGTGTGAAGGAAGAGAAAGTAATGACGGGAATATGTCTTGATGTTGGCAGGATCAGAAAGGCTGAAACTAGATCCAATGGAATAGTCCCTATTGACAAGTTGTTGGGAGGACCAGCTCAAGTTGAAACTGGGACCACCGTGAGTAGTCCCAAGGCAATAGTGCAGAACTCAGAAAGGCCAACTGAGAAGATCTAGAGAATGATGAGCAGTCGTCGAAACCTGTCCTGAGGTTAGTACAGGCTGACTGAGGAAGTCACTGAAACCCGTCCTGGGGTTGGTATAGGTTGAATGACAAGATGGTATTGGGAACCCGTCCTGGGGTTTGTACAGGTGGACCAATTTATCTCTTGGCAAGGATGCCCAATATGGGACTAGCATGGCATGATTTCGTGGGAACAGAACTCAAGAAAAGGCGACAGTGTGTAGTGATCAAGGATAAGAGATTGAAAAGCTGAGCAGAGCATATGGGCGTTGAGTGTAGACTGAGCTAAACTATACTGAGGTCATAGAGATATGACAGAAAACATGAGCACAGGTTGAGGCTGCTTCCATCTCTGAGGGCTCTATCTTCCGCTGAATATTTTTGTCAAGCGGAGGGATATGTTAAATTTCGGTTGACCACACTATTTAACCCAATGACTAATTAATCATTCTAGTGATTGGTGATTACAATCTGATATTTTGGCGATAGTTGCTGATTAAATTGTTAGTCATTACTTAATCGATGAAAAGGATTCAAAGATTACTTCAATTAGTATTTTTGTTAGGGATCATCCCCAACGGTATTGAGTAAGAATATGATGAGGAAGTAACACCTGAGAGTCAAATTTTATGAGGAATTGTTCAGAGAGAACAGATGAGGTGTCTTTAAAGATACCTAGTCATTCTAACCCTTGTGTCAAATGGTAGAATCGTCATCAGGAAACACTACACTGATCAATTGGTATCAAGTTCCTGACACCAATAAATTGGTTGCCAAACATCAAATTTAAAACTACCTAGAAGATCAAGGCTAATATAACCACCAAGATTTGGAGCCTGAACCCCAAGGGTCAAACCATGTGGGGAATAATTAATTAATCCCCAGTGGACAGCCAAAAAGCTGTGCGACAATTATATTATAAGACTCCCAATAATTCCCTAATAATAAGGAGATTTAACAATGATATTACTTAGTTGTTTATACATTGGTCGTATAGCTTACACTTGGGATAAGAGTACAAGGATCAGATAATCTTAGGTTGTTATCAAATCTCCGCTTGGCTCTGCGTGAAGAGAATAGGGAAGTTTTTCCTACCATTACAAACATATATTCAAGAAGAAGAAGCACCTGTCTAGCGTTGGACCCTTTACTCAACGTGGCTTTTGGACAATCAACTTTAATAATAGTCTTTATACTACTATTTCCCCAGATTATCAATTTCAGCCAATAAACACAAGTGGTAAATGATCTGTGCAGTATAGATCATGGAGTAGAAGCGAGCTATTATCTAAACGGCCCTGATTTTAACAATTGGTGCTCACTACAGTGGGATCTGTTAGTGTGCTACTTGACTATACAGAGGCAAAAGTTTGAGGAAGATGTGGGGGAGGAGGATGTTAGACGAGAGCAAGGCGCAAACCCTATAGCCAAGGCTTGGTGAGGATATATGTTGGAATTTCCTCCCTCGTTGAGGTCAACTTTGGCTAAGGATTTTACTCAGTATGAACCTTGGGTTTATTCAGAGATCAGATCTCGCTCACCCAGGAATATAGACTCAAGTACATTAATTTTGTAAGATTTGTGCTTACAAGGTAAAGAGGTTGTTTGAAGAGCAGAATAGATATAAAATAGTCAAATGTTGTTTTTATATCTTACTAGTTGAGACGCCAATCTAATGGTGAGTGGATTGTATTTATTGATATGAATTTATTACACAATGAATTCACCAATTGGATTACTTTTTCAAGAATCAAACCATTGCTGAATTAAACAGAAAAGCTTTAAGTTGAAGTTTGATTATTTGTCAATCTGGGACCACTTTATCCAAGTTAGGAGGTGAGCAAAAGAGAAGCAATTCCACTTAAGGTTAAATTGATCCACATCAAAAAGCTGCCTCTCCGATGTCATATAAATTATATATGATGAATGTAATCAATGACTCATAAGCTTACAAATGCCATATGATATAGCATTTTGTAAGTCAACCGCCACTGATGCAGCTCAAGAAGTTCATAACCTCCACACCCCTATCACCCATTATATTCCTCATGATAATTAAACACCAGTATGATCACAATATTCATTTTTGGCCACCTTATTTAAGGTTGGCTTTTTATTCTAATAAAATACCTTATTTTACCTACTTTTATCTATGTTGTAAGAGTTGTAGTGACACTTGACATTTAAGAGTGGGTTAAAAGGTCCCCAAGGTTAGGTGCTGGGTTAATGCGCCTAGGAGTGATCGGTTATACCAACTTTTAACCTAGATCTACAGAATACCCCACAGGGATTTGCCCAGTCTTTGGAGCCAACAATAGAAAAGTGGGGATAAACCATGAGGGTGGAGGAGCAAGGTGTCAGGCCGCCAGGAAGGGGGAAGAGAATCACCGGTGCACACCAAAAGGGGTTAATCTGCCAAGGTAAGTTTGGTGATCTTTTGGATTGGATAGTTGCTTGTTGACATGTAGTGAAGGTGCGCCAATGAAGGCGAAAGAGAAAGGGCCAGCAGTCTTCATACTGTTTGGCCTAGCACTAGTAGAGTCCCAAATGTAGCAAATTTTGAAATTTGCTACAACTATCAAAATGGAACACATTTGGAAAAGCCTCTTTTAGATCATAGTAAAGACATCTACTGATGCATACACTCTGAAAGATTTCACCAAGGGTTACCTTATCAATTGTATGTATGATAGATTCATGAAGAAGTATTAACTACACTATGGCCTTATGGCCATGGGCTGTCACTATCCCCTACAAACCCACTCAGACTTGTTTCCTGATGTTTGGTCAAGTGGGAAAAAATGTTGTAAAAGGTTTGACTAACAATCAATTTATATCATTTACCTAATTTATATTAGACTAATACTAGATAAATGTTTCAATAAATATTATTTCTCCCCACAGACCACGTCTTATATGAAGTTGCTGACGTTCTATTAATTACTGTTGGCAACCTTGGCCGCTTATGCCATGTTACTGGTAAATACCATGAGAGATTAAATCCTTAATTCCTGACAGTGCAACTCAATGTTTTAAAGCCTCAATTACCTTGCCCCTCGGCCCTGGTTTTTGTTATTACCCAATATATGATATTATTATTCAATATTTTTTCCCAATCCAGAGCAAAACTTGTTGTTTATAGGCCTACAATTTTTATCCACAGTTTTTCTTTCAGAGTCTCATATCTATAAGGCTCACTGCTGTAAATATAAGTAATATTACAAAGCCAATGCTTAGTGGTCAGTATTTCTTCAGCATATGATTGCCCCAAATTCCTTAGTTCTGTTCTGCTGTAAACTTATTGCACCAATTAGATTAAAGGGTAAAAGGAATGCATCATGAGGAAACTACCATTGTGATGAAAACGATTTATAACTTAACTGGTGATAAAGGCTACCACAAGAAGACCTATTGATTGAAAAGCCCTGAAGCTACTGGCAATTGGGAATATACGCTGCGCTTATCCCTTGAGGCTCTAAATAAAAGCCTATTTAAAAATCAATAAGTCTTTATCTTTGTGGTTTTTCAAGGTCAAAGCTTTCATAAATTTGACTAGTTTTTGTGGGTTAGTTACCCTGTGCACTTGTATCTGACACCTAAGCGCCAAGGTAAACTTTTTGGTGCTCACTACAGGGGCTGTACAATTGCTACACTGGATTGCCTTCATTTTATAAGTAATGGTAAGTTTATATCTCCTGCTAATAGCATAATCTATGGACTCTGATGCAGCCAACCCAAGGACCAGCGTAAATTTGGCCAAAAATCTCATTCCATGATGGATAGATGTTTTTCCTTCAGGGCCAACGCCAAGATAATTCATTAACATGGTGTTGGAATTTTTGCCCATATTCCCAGACTGCTAGATTACCTGGTGTCACTAGGGGAAAATTCCCTAAGGCGAAGTGAATCAGAAATCAGTTGGCCTGAGTTTCAGAGGAACTACATTTAAGGGATTTTAGGATATTCACCTGGTCATATCTGTTAAGGATTGAGTCAGATGAATACCTAATATCACATTGGGCGGAGTGGCTGACAAAATAGGGGCATCTGATAGTGATTAAGTATAAGGTATACCAATTGGGATCAGTTGGGGTTCATCACTGACTGATTGGTAATGAATAGTGAGTTGCGAGGCGAGTGATGCCACCTGCAACTAGTGAATCAATTGGTTGGTGAAGTGACCTGCCATAATTGGTAAAAAGTCCCTTAACTAAGCAGGTCGCTAGCCATTATGGCTGATTCACTTGGATAGAGAGGAAAACGTTAGGGACACGTTTTCTGACTCTTTCCGTTTGAGGTCTCAAGGATGTCCAATGATGGAATCCTAGCCAGGATGGGGAAGACCATCGCTGCAGAGACGAGGAAGGGTGAATCAATGGCATTGGCTACCATTTCGTTGAAGAGGTGTCAACCAAGGGTTTGACAGCCGAGTCCCCTACTTTATAATTCCCTAGGATTTATTATAAGAAAAACAGTATATTACCAAGATTATTATTAACAACACTATTGTCTACAGTAATATTGTCAATTTGGTTTATAGTTAGACTATCAGCTTCTATTGTGTCATTCCATCTCAAGGATATTATTGCAGAAGGCAATATTTGGAAGACTCTCAGAGAGAAGAGTAAAGATCCAACCGGGGATCTAGATATGAAGGAACCACAATCAGGGATAGCTGCTGACTGTGTGTTGGGCTGAAAGAGACTGTCACCAGGGTATCTTAACGAAGATTGGGTGGACAAGAATATAGGGAACAAATCCCTAAGAGTACAACTTACAGAGTATATAATTGGAAGTACTGCCAAAGCGTTGGGCCTAATAATTGTTCAATCTCAACTATGGATAATAGTCTCCATACTATTATCAATTAATACATTCTATACAACGTGATGAAGTGCATGAGGGAATTGAACCTGTGCATTAAAAAGGTTACTAAGTTGACAGCCAATAATCAACCAAGAGTAAATTTTTACAAGTTGGTGCTCACTACAGGGGTAGTTGAGTAAAGAATCTATTATAATGTCATATAAAGAAGAAATGCACAAGCTGTGGACCATGATCGCCACTGTGAATCAGAATGCCTTAAACTCAGTAGACCATTGGGAGTTCATGGCCTTGGAACAACGAGACACCAAGGCAAAGGAAGGAGTAGAAAATGTAGCAAACTTTGAGAACGAGTTACTCAGCAAAGTAAACTTGTTGAAGAAGAAATAAAGAGACCTCGTTTGAAAGGCTATTCCTGAAAATGGAGTGAGAAGTGGATCGCGTTAATTTAAGAAAGTTTGGTGTGGATATCGAGAAATTGATAAAAGAAGAGGAGGACTTGAAAGCTCACAGATGTTCCTGTGAGCCTGATATGGCCAGCGATACTGAAGAGAGAAGTCCTCACACAATACTTGGGAAGTTGAATACCCCAAGAAATATGCCACCCGCCTTTAATGTCATTTTATAGATGATGCCCAAAGTCACTCCACAAGTTAGCTGAGTAGCCAAACCGAGAGAATCGGCCTGAAATGAAATGGAGTAATTTTGAGCAACACCAAAATTTCCAACATTCCATTGGGATAACGCGCCAGCATTTTTCCAACTGTTCAACATGAATATGAACAGATACGGGGATTGTTAAAAGGCGTTGACAGTCATGAACTGCCTGGACACTGACTGCCAGAACCTAGTGTTACCCCACTTGGAGGGGGACAGCTGGTTGTATGCCGAGGCAAAGGCAGCCATAATGAAGGAGTTTGGGAGTCCAACCCACATGTCAACCGCAAGCAAGAATTTATGGTTATTCAATTCCATAAAGACGATTCTCTTTCTAGCTTTGCGGACCAATTTTACCAGGAATCACAGATCCTGGCCAGGGCAAAAGTGTTAGACAACTTTGATGCTAGAATCGCTTTGCAAGTGGCCCTTCAGCCCTATCGCAATTTTCATCAAATGATGTCTTCCATATTCACAATGGAGACAACTAACTTGTAAATGGTAGAAAACCTGAAGATTTTGGGAGCGACGTTCAATGCCCCAAATAGAAGCTTCAAGTCTAATCTGGTATGAAATCCGGATCCCATGAAGGGAAACAAAGGAGCAAAAGAGGCTACCAACTGAACTGTGCCAGGAATTAAGCCCAAGGAATTCAGATGATTAAGCAAGAAAGTGAAGGTCTGCTATCAGTGTGGAGGGAAAGGACATTTTGCCGCACACTGCAAAAAGCTGAAGGATCATATTAACGTGGTCCAGGCCAAGGAGACAGAAGTTGCCAAAGATTCAGGAAAAGGGCCCGCTGCCTAGACAAGGAACAGTCTAGAGTGGCGGAGAAACCTGTTCCTCTTGATATTATGAATAAAAAATAGACATTAGCGATCTGTTCATAGATGACGAGCAGGATAAGCTATACCAAGTGGTCAACATGGAATTGGATGCCATGACCAGAGCTGGGGCAAAGAAGATCGACCACAAGATAATTCAGGAAGTTGCCCAGCCATATGCCTGACAACTGGTGGAGAAGATGTGAACTGCCGAGTATCCTGATGAGTTATCAGACATTTGATTAAGATGAGGCCAACCTGTAAATCCCCCTAGGCGTGATAAAGGAACCGTTTCCTGAATTATCAGCACAGATTATTCACACCCTAGATTTGGCTAATAACGCCGCCATTCAATCAGTAAACAATATATTACAATACTTCAAGTGTATGTATATAGATATCCAAGTGAATCAAGTAAGGGCGAGGGCGATTGTCAACAGTGGAGCGCCCATCAATATTGTGTCGAGAAGCTGATGAAGAGAATGAAGATCTTGCTGGACTTGGAACACAAGAGAGAATATGAAACAGCTGGGCCAAGCACCACCATTTCCTGTGGAGTGTATAAGGCGCTGCCACTACAATTCAGGTCATTGGTTATCTGCACCGGCAATAGTTTTGGCAAACCAAAAACTACAATATCCTGATCAGAACGGAGTTTTTATGGAAGTATGGAGTTAAATGTAACTTTGAGGATAATACATTGACCATCCTGGGTCAGATGTTAACATTGGTATACCAGAAGGATGGTGAAGCTCCATTAAATTGGAGAAACAGCTTCATTAATCTGATATACAATGATGGCATTGTACTGATTCAATACTAATAAGTTGGTAGGAAGCGATGCAAGATGCCAACGGAAATCCTAGAAAACTGGGGAATTCCATTAAGGATCAAGAAGGAAAGAACCATACCAGCCAGATCGCAAATAATAGTTGACACTGGGTTGACTTTGGAGATTCCAACGCTGTTGTATGGAGAAGTCAGAAGTCCTTGGAAGAAGTCCAGAGTGGAGCCATGGGTGGCTCCCAGGATAATAATGTTGGACTATGGAGAAATACGAGTTCTCCTGGCGAATTTGAGCGAAAAACTGATGAAGATTAAGAGGAATCAGATCATCGCATTTATTCATTTGATCCTAATGGCCAAATTGAGATGATTCCATGATTTTAGGTCTCTTGATGAAATGGGATTACTGGCTTGGGTAGCTGAAAGCATAAACCTATGGTTGATAGAGAGCAGCTCGCTGATCTGCAAGAAGGCCAGAAGGAGGAGGTGCTTAATTTATTCAAGAGATATCAGGAAGTGTTTGCTCAGGATGACCACAATTTAGGATGTGCACAATTTATAACTACAAGGTTGACACCGGGGAAAATCTACCAATAAGGATGAGACTAACCCAAAGATCAAAAGCTGCCAAAGTGGTAGTGGAGGATGAGATCAGCAAACCAGTGAAGCATGGGCTTCTAGTTCTGTCATCAAATCCCTGGTGAGTCCGATTCTGATCGTGAAGAAGAAGGATGGATCAAACTGGGTGGTGATTGACTATCAGAGGCTGAACAAAATTACGAAGAAGGATTCATATCCCCTACTGAGGATTGACAATGCACTGGATCAATTAGGAGAAGCGAAGTACTTCTCCACGATGGATCTAATCTCAGGATACTGGAAGATCGACTTGCCAGAAGAAGACCGAGAAAAATGCGCAATTATTACCACGCAGGGGTTATACCAGCCGATGAGGATGCCACAGGGTCTCTGCAATGCGCGCACAACGTTCCAGAGGGCCATGGACGTGATATTAAGCGACCTGAAGTTGTCATGCGTCCTGGTATATCTGAATGATATCAATGTGTTCAGTAGAACGTTTACTGATCACCTGCACCACTTGGAAGAAGTTTTTAAGAGACTGTCCGCAGCTAACCTGAAGATCAAGCCAAGGAAGTGCCACTTCTTCAAGAAAGAGTTGTAATACCTGGGATTTGTGATCAAATCAAGTGGATTGAAGCTGAAAACCCAGAAGATAGCAGCTATAGAGCATATGGCTGTACCAAAGAGTGTCCAAGACATCCAAGTATTCCTTGGGATGGTTGGATACTATAGAAGATTTATTCAGGACTTCGCCTGAATAGCCAATCCTTTATTTCAATTACTAAAGGATCCAAAATAAGGATTTAAATGGAATGAAGAGGCCCAGGACTCCTTCGATGAGTTACACCAGTATTTGATAAATTCGCCAATTCTGAAATATCCAAATTTTGATTTGGAGTTTATCATTCAAACTGATGCTTCATTGATGGCAATCGGCGCCATACTGAGCCAAGTAGATGAACTTGGGGACAAGCATCTGGTAACATATGTGAGCCAGACACTCTCAGCTGCTAAAGAGAAACTACACCATCACTGAGTGGGAATGCCTTGCAGTCATATACACATGCAAGCAGTTTCGAGCGTACATCCCTCAAAATGAACTTTAAGGTGGTAATGGACCACTTTTCACTGTGTTGGCTGCACAATTTAAGAGAACTGGAAGGACGACTGGCCTGATGGGTACTTAAGCTCCAGGCTTACAATTATGAGATAGTCCACCAAGCAGGGGCTTCTCATCAGAACGCGGATGGCTTATTGTGGTTGCCAATGGTCCAGTTGGTATACCCGCAGGTGGATGAGCTATTCCAGAGAATGGTCAAAGGAAGGATTGGGGGTGAGCCTCAAAAAATACAAGGTGCACTTTAGAAAAACGATGGAAAACACCAAGACTATGGATGGACAAGTATTCAAGACAATCAAAGGGAAGTGGCTATTATTCTTGAAACCGTCAGAAAGAGCAGCAATAGTACAAGTGGCTCACAAGGTTGCCAGGCACGGAGGCCTGAGGAAAACAACCAACCATATTTGCCAGTATTATTACTGAGAAATCAATCAACTACGATGTCACAGATCATCTGGTTTGTTTCTTGGAGTGCCAGTTGCATAAACCACACAAGAATAAAACTGGATACTGACTGGTCCGCCCTTGATTTGCCTGGCACACGGTGTCCATTGATGTGATGGGACCACTGATGATGGACACAGGGGGAATCAAGTACATCATAGTTGCCATCGACCATCTGATGAGATGGGTTGAAACAAAGGCCCTAACCAGAGTAGACGCTACCAGTACTGCGAGATTCATCCTGGAACAAGTAGTATACTGGCATGGATGTCCGCAAGTCCTTCTTAGTGACAATGGGACCAACTTCACATCTCATGTGATCCTAAGGCTAAATGAAATAATGGGGATCCAAGGAGTCATGTCAGTACCATACCAGCCAGAGATGAACATACTGGTATAATGGGTCAATGGGATGCTGGCCACGATGCTGAGGAAGCTAGTCAGAGGGAGAACTTCCGCGTGAGGAATGTACCTGAGTTCAGTGATGTTCACCTATAACATTAGTCATCATATGGCGACAGGAAAGATGACATTTGAATTACTATATGGAAGGAAGGCCGCGTTGCCACTGATATTATATTCAGTGGTGGAACCTACGTTGGGGATGAGTACTGAGTAATACTTAAACAAACTGACAAGTATCCTGATCAATATGCAATTGCAAGCATTGGATACAACCTTGAAGAAAAGGATATGAGTGAAATTGACAGATGACAAAAACTGACTGGCATTAGAAGAATATTAATAGGGGAATGAGTCGCTTATTGCAATATGCATGGTTTCAGATGAAGAAACAAATTGGATGCATGTTGGTTGGGTCCATCTGAAGTAATTGCCAAGATGGCAACCGATGCTTATTCCATTAAGAATCTCTTGGATGGAAGAGTTGTAAATTGAGTCCATGCTAAGTATCTAAAGTGTTGGATTAAGAAAAATGAAAAGAGTTCCCAAAGGGCCAATGAACGATTAAGTTGGTCATGTCCTGATGATTAGGTCAAGTCCAAACAAGGGCCTCTGAACCAATCTAGATGGCTAAGTCCAAAAAAGGACCTCTGAACCTAGAAAACTGGCAGGTTTAAGTACCCAGGACCCAGTTTGGGGTCGAAAAGATGGATCTCTGAACCAAAACAAGGTCAAGGCCCATAGAAAAAAAGAAGAATAAATATAAAAAATTGATAAAAAATATTGGAAAAAAGATTTTATAATGTATAGATAAAAAAGCCAATATATTTTTAGAATTTTTATTTTTATTAATTGTTCTCAGTATGGGGATGATTCCGCCTATGTCACCTCTTGGGGGAGGGGGGATGGATTGTGGTAGGAATAAACAGCCCATCAAAATTGATATGTGATTGGATGCTTATGAGGGTGAGACCTACACAAAATCACATTTGTTGAGTGGACGCCGAGCCCTGAGAAAAAATGACTAAGGGAAGAGAAATTGAAATGTCAGAAGATGCCAATTGTGAAACCCCAGAGCGGGGAGGAAAGCAGCAATTAAGAAAGAGGCAATCATTGAATAACCCCATATTGTTTCGATATGGCACTGGAGCTGGAAGATTTGTCTTGAGTGCCTGCCAACGGAATTCATTAATGACACCAGACATGTGAGCTGGCAGCGAAGAAGGAATACCCAATGGGGTTGTCAAATTCATGCCCCCTATTAATGCCATCAGTGGAAGATACTGATGGGAAGCTCCAGAGAAGAGGTAGTTGTGCAGAGAGTGGATTGCATCCTGCAAGCGGTGACTATGGGCTTTACAGAAGCTAAAGCTGATGACTGGTGAAATTCAGGCGAGGCTGGAAGCTTCGTAGACCAACTTTAAAGAACTTGGCCAGCAAAGCAAAGAGCATAAGCGCCAGTATCCTGAAACATAAGGCCATCCAGATCAGAGGGATTCAGCGCTTAAGTCAAAGCCTCAGTGACTTGGGCCCAGAGTTCAGCGAAGGGAGCTCAAATTGAAAACTGTTACTGATTGAGAGCTCAGAGACCAGAACAGCGGGTTTGTAAAATTGACCAAGTCAGAAGAGGAACTCAGGGAGCGGGTCCAACCTGGCCAGAAACAAATGATCCAGAGCAACTGGCATAATCTCTGGAGCATCTACAATGATGTTTGGAGCATCAGCAAAAGGAGCCGCGTCCAGGAGGGTTTTAAAGTCCAACTCTGGAATTGACTGCAAAGGAAGAGTCAGCTGAGAGTTGTTTGAAATGATGGCCAGCCTGGTTTTGTTAAGATTAGTTACCATTTCTGGCAATTTGATGGAAGGACTAGCCGCTTGAGCCAGACTAGGCGTATGAGTCCTGGAAGGACCATAAAAAAGGTTCCATCGAGCATCCCAACTCATCTGCTGGAAGAGACGGAGGTCTGGATCAGAAAGACTGTTGAGGAGCTGCTGATAATGAGATTTGGAATTTGACATATGAGCTGGATGAGAGGGGGGATGTCGGACTTATATAGAAGTTGACATTATGCACTCTACAATCCATTAAGCTTCAATTTTGGGGAAATAAATCTCAAAATTAAAGAGATAAGCTTTCCAAGGGAAGAATTAAGAATGACTTATACCAAGAGGCTATGAGCGAAATAAAAGGGCAAATAAGAAATAAGTATAATTAATCAAGCTGTGAATTGAACATTGATGGCAAAAGTCTCTAGTCTAGGATGAGGAGAAAATCAGGAAATCAAGGACGCCAGACCAAAAATCCTGAATATGACAGCAGGTCATATACCCTGATGGGGGAAAACTGGATCCTGGGACTAATAATGTCACGAGTAAATTGATCAGCCTGGCACAACAGAAGGTCATGGGACTGCGCTCTGAGAAGGCAGTAGTGAGGAGGAAGAGGAAGAACGCCAAATGCTGAAGGTCATCCTGAGCAGCGTTGAGTATTGATAAGTGTACTCCACTTGAACCAATGAAGTATTCAGCCAGGTGTCTGAAGCGGTGTTCTCATGCCCAGTCCTTTTTGTTGCTAGAAATCTAGGCAAGAGGGGGGGAGCTTTTCTTTCCCATTATTATCACTTTTAATAATAACATGATTCTATGCAATTTCTCTGAGATTGACAATCAACCTGGAATATGAGCAAATTTATCCGCAACAACACCAGTTTGGCAAAAGTGGCCAGCGCGAA
>JAKSZP010010224.1:0-14334 GCA_022478985.1 Massospora cicadina | reverse complement strand
AAACCACACTGGGAACCAGGAGGAGACCAGCTGTTGCTAACGCGGTGGGAGGTATCCAGACATCCACGCCTGAAAGTGGTCCACCAAATGAGACCAGAATCTGTGGACAGCTTCTGGGAGGGTGGGGGTGGAGCCTGCGATGGCATTCAAGACAATCGTGTGGATAGTCCACATGGCGATTGCAATCACCAGAGCATGGAGGGAGGGTGGAAGGGGGGAGTCCATTGATAAAGCAAACATATCTCTTGACAGACTGAAGGGATGTGTTTGATCCTGGCCCAGCAGACGTTGAACTTCGCGCCATATCACTTTAGAGGCAGGACACTTCTCCAGGCGGTGGAACAGCATTCCATACTGGCCACACATGACGCAGGATGAGTTTAAAGCGTTAAAGCGCTCAGCCATATGGTACACCCGCCTCAGGCAGCGCCACACATGGTAACGAATTTGAGGCTACAACAGAGGATGGTGTGCGTATTTCCAGATAGTTTTTGGGTCTCAATGGAGTAAGGGATGTCCATCATGTCCAGGTAGTCCACCATGGATAGGACATGGGGCCGTGTGGGGATCACGCCATCTTGGATGGGTAGCCCCTGTACCTCTTGTGTGAACTGAGGAGGGGGGCGGCCTCTCTGGGCTGTGTGTCCGCTAATATGAATTCTCCACTCAGTGCTCCACATGGAGAGGAGGATTCGTTTGTAGTGGGTTTCAGTCCCGTGAGGACCTGTGGCCGATGGGTGTGAAGCCAGATATTTCATCAGGGAGTGAGAGTTCGATGGATTGTTGAGGCCCAAGGCGCGGGTGAAGTTGGTTTGGGCCGCACGGGACCAGTGTTGGGAGGGGAGCGTAGGGGCGGTGATGGCCGCAATCCAGGTGCCCAGGATCTTGGCAGCATGGGCTTTGAAGTCAAGCAGGCCCATGCCACCATGATGATGAGGGCCAAACATGACCTCTAGCCGTACTGGTGGTGGGCGGCCTAACCAGAGCCATCTTTGCAGCAGGGCATACAAGGATTTGAAAAAGCTTGGGGAGAAGGGTATGGCGTGGGCTCCAATCCAGACTTTGGAGAGGAGCATAGAGTTGGCTAAAACAACCCTGCCAGTAAGGGAAGTAGGGTGAGCTCTGAGGGAGGCGATGCACTTCGTCACGTTGTCTAGAATACGACTCTCCATTACTGCTGATGCATACCCGCCTGCCTCCACCCACACGCCCAGATGACAGACCGGCATTATGGTAGGGCGTGGCACAAAGGGGAGAACCAGTGGGGCGGTGTGGAGTGAGCTGGGAGGGCGAGCATGTGTGCGATCAGATGGGCTGGGCTAATTTGAAAAGTTAAGATTTTGTAAAACTTCATATTTTTGAAAAATTGATACTTTGTAAAATGGGTGGCGTTATTAGTGACTTAACTGGAGTACTTTTGATAATTTGGTATAGTTGAGGGCTTTCTCTACATAGGAGCTTATATTGTCAACATACCAAGTATTAGACAGTGGATGGATTGGAGAAGGCACAAATATAGGATTTTTCTAAAAAATAAAATTGGCCTTTTCTCCTGAAAAAGGTGTAGTAAGCACCACCTGTCTTCTTGCCCTTCTTGTAAAGCCTTACAATTGTGGCCAAAGGTTGCCTAAGAGGTATATAAGAACAGAATCAGGTGTCAAAGTAATGTTAGCAACTCTCGTTCCCTGAGATTTGATAGGAAATGCCAAGCCACACAATCAGGAAACAACTCGATAGAAATAGAGGAAAGAGAGAACTGGGAAGGGTGCCAGTACCTAGAGGCCCCAGGGATAGAGCATGAAAAACGAGATATTTCTTAAATAGGTCTAAAATGGCAAGACTTAGTTAGACCCCAAAGAGGAGTCCATCACCAAGTGGAGATCTGCAGCTAAGCTCTTTAGGCCCTTGATGCACAAGGATCCAGGTTCCACCTAGGTGAAGCAGGATTGGATGAAATTTAACAGGATACAATGACCTACATTTTTAGACATCCTCTAGGAGGTCTGCAAAGAGGCCAATCTTAAAAACTCGTTTTAATAAAAAATAAAAGGGTCTATTGTAAATAGGTCAACCAAAAAAGAAGGTTAGTTTAATAAAATATCTTCTAATCAATTGTCTGTAACTTTTTCCATAAAGCGAGGCACTGAACCGAGTCTGAACGATAACTCAACTTCCCATCCATTTACATACTATGGCTCAAGTAAGTTCACACTTGGGTGAATGGCTAAAGAATAATTCTTGGATCTAATAATGTTGTAAACTGAACAGGAATCAAAGCCCCTTTCTCCAATTAAACATAATAACCCATGATAATATTCAACATAGCTGGTGTGTTTCAATGGTGTATGTAACGCTCATCCAACTATCAAGCGCACCCCCAGAACTGACTTGAGCATATCTTGCCCTTACCCAGCGTTAGTCCAGGGTGTGCTTAAAGTCAGCTATCCCGCCAACTTGGTCCCATTGGCCTCATTCCGCTCAGTCTTTTATGAACAATCTATTTCCACAATGCTGTCATTTAACCATATTATACCTATGATCTTTTTGAGGTTCACCCCTCCTCCAGGGGCTTCAGATGGGAAAAAATTCTTATGAGTGGGAGCCAGCTTTATGACAGTGATTACTGGTTTATCTTTGAGCCCTGCAGCCTCTAGGAAATGCTTGTGGAATGCATCAATAAGACCTTGTGCATGTACGCAGTTGCATGATGGTACCCAGATATTTTCCGCAGCTTCAAATTCTTTCCATGACACTAAGTACTTAATCTTTCTCCTTACACGATGAGAGGCTACAAACTCATCTATTAGCACTCCAGTGTCCCATCCACAAGGTATGCCTATGAGGTCTCTGGCGAAAACATTAAACAAGGACAGTTTGCTTTTGTGAAACATGGCAAAGATCCAAAATGATGGGGAAGATCCAACTGGCATGAGGCATGACTTGCCTTCACACAATGCGGTAAGGTTCTATCCTCTTTACTCCATTCTTTTGCATGGCTTGGTTTAATAGAATATTTATGGAATAAAGCATCATGAGATCTCCTTCCTAGTATGCTGGATTTACCTTTCTTACCATCAGCGTTACCTTATAAATCTTCATAGCAGCATCCAAATTGATGTTGACTCCTTTGTGTATTTTCTTGATGGACTTGGCGAAGTCCACCAAAGCTTCCACCCTGGGCCCACTGCCAGTTTTATGTTAAATAGGGGTTAAACCCATAGTTGGAGAAGAATAAATAACACTCAGTTGAAGCATGCTGGGCGTTGTTGTAGCATAAGTGGTCTAGGGGAAAATGAAGAGCCCAATAAGAATGGTCATCTGAAGAGTAACGCCGCAAGGACTGTTCAAGGCACTGGTCCACCCGTTCTTTCTGCCTATTTATTTGGGGGTGGTAGGCAGTAGAATGCCAAAGCAGAATCTGAAGATTTTTGCACAACTTTTTATAAAATACTGGCGTGAACTGTGGCCCGCAGTCACTAACAATCTTTGGGAATCCCATAGATGGTGAACACGTGTGAATAATTAACTTCTCCATCTGCGCCGCCATTATTGTGATTTTACACGGAATAATATGAGCGAACTTAGTATACCAGTCCATAATACCAGATAGCATCATACCCATTTGACAAGTATAGTAACACAATAAAAGTGACTGAGAGGGAAGTCCAGGGTCCCGCTGCTTTTTGACTGGTACCAACAAACTGGCAAGAGGCTGATGATTTATGTTTATTTTACTGAAAACCAAGAACTCCTTTATATATCTTGCCACCTAGTCAGCGAATCACTTCCAGTTTAAGTATGGCAGATAATCTCCAAAGACTTTTCCTTTATGAAGTTCCCTACAATTTTGCCATCATGGCGTTCCTTGATTATTTCAAGATAAAGTTTTCCAGCGAAAACCAATAAAAACCCCTGGAACCATACCATATTTTTTTACTTGGTACCCCTTGGTTATTCCTCTTGATTTAACTTGCACCTGGCGAGAACCATAGTATATTCCATTGATAGGGACTGGGTAAGTATGGCCTTTATCAATATACATACTCCTCCAGGTTCTTCAATGAAGCAATGACTGACATGCATGTCATGCTGGGTGGCTGATTAAATACATTCTTACCAGTAGGAAACACCAAGTGGGTGTTGTGGAACTCCACCTCTTTCAGATCTGGTGCCAATGCAGGGTTTTAAATCAGAGCGCCAGCAAAGCCATTCTTTCCGAATTTCATAAACTCATAAGAGAACACAAATTGTGGAAAGGTCTCATGCCATTAGCTTTGCCGTGGGGTCAAGACATGAAGAGCTTTTGTACAATAGGGCATGATGATCCATATGAACGTGGAATGGCTGGGAAGAATCATGTAGATGATGACGCCAATAGGTCAGTACCTCTATTATTGCCAATATTCATTGTAATAAAAAGTATAATTTAACTCAGGTAAGGACATTTTTTCGTGAAAAATATTCCAGAAAAATGCTCAGCTCTATTTTCGCTCACTTGTAACAAAGCAGCTGCTATTGCAAAGTTGAAAGTTTCACTAGCCACTATAAACCTCCTCTCATGGTCCACGTGATGAAGAACTGATGTGATAAGCAGGGTGCACTTCACCTTTTGGAAGGCAACCTCCAGTGAAGAGGACCATTGAAGAATTTTAGCTCCACTAGCCTTATATAAAGGCGCCACTACCTCATAAAAGACTTCAAGTGAACTTTTTTAAGGAAGGTGAAGGTCAAAAAAAGCTTCATAACCTTTTAATAAATGTTGGTGTGGGTTAATTGTAAATTGCTTTCTCCTTGTCTGGGGTAATCATGTGACCTTAGTAAAAAATGTTGTTGCCTAATAAAGTCAACTTGGCTAATAAGATACTCACTCTTACTTTTATCTTCAGTGTCGTTTTTCTTCCCTAAGGTGCTCAATTACTTTCTGCAGGTGGATTGCATGAGATGCTTGCTTGGGGGAAAACCATAATGTCATCATGTAAGCTACCGCGCATATGCCAAGCAACTCCCCCAAGGCCACATCAATACAAGATTAGAAAATTTCTGGTGCATTATTATCCCAAACGTCATGATCTAGAATTGGAAATTCCCTTCCTGGTACAGAATGTACTGAGCTATTCCTGCCCCTTTATGATGCAAATCTGATTAAAAGCGTACTTGAGATCCGATTTTGAGGAAGAATTTGCCCCTTCCTAACTTAGTGAGAAAATTGTGCCTCCACGGGATTGGATGCAGTTCAGGTATGGTAAATTTAATCAGGTTGCCATAATCTATGAAAGGGCGTAGAGTAACATCTTATTTTTCCACAAAGAGAAGTGGTGAGCATACAGGAGATGTATGCTGAAATATGGCTCCCTTATCTAGCTGCTTCATGACCCAAACATAGAAAGCTGCTTCTTCTCATGAAGGTAAATGATAGATGGGGGATGAAATGCGCATCAGGTCAACTGTGAGTTAAAGCCACAATTTAACCCTATAAGAACTGGTAAGACATTAGCAGAAGTCGCATCAAATAAAGATTCAAACCTTTTTAAACAGAAAGGTAATGGAACTTCTGATGAGAGGCTTTAGCAGAGGTGTAAGGATGAGTTCATGTACGTTTGACCTTTGGGGAAAATTGCCTTGAGTGTCTACTTCAAACACGGGGACTACTAACTTCTGTCCACTCTTAAGGTATAATGTCAAGGTATTAGAATTCAAATTTGTTCTGGTACTAAGATTTTTTTTCACCACTACACTCCCAAGATAATTAGGTACAGGAGACTTTGACTTCCAGAAAATGCGATTATCCAAATGGTAGTTGCCCAAATGATAATCATGTAACCCTATAATCTTCAGTGTTGGAATACTTGGAAGGCACCCGCACTGACCATACCCCCCAGTAAGTAGCATAGCTCAGGTAGTTGGTAAGGTCCAGGTCAATAAAATTCTCAGAGGCTCCAGTATTGACCAAAATAGTTGTTCTAGATTTCCCATATGGGAGTAAAGAGTACCAGAAAGCAGAAAATAATTAGAATAATCTTTATTGATAACACATAAAGCCAACAGCTCACCAGAGCTTCATTTTTATACTTAATTACACCCTCAGGATGGGTTTCCCATCAAAGAATGGCGAAGGGTAGTCTGCAACCCTTACCACTGAAGGTACATACCTCCCGGTACTCTCAGAAGCATACTTACCAACATTCTGTAATAATAACTCTTGCTCAACCACCTCAGTTCTGCAAATAATTGGCGATGAGCGCGGGATTTCAGGAGTGATGTGATAAACAGGAATCAATTTATGACTAAACACTAGAGCTTCCATTCATCTCGTTTTTATAAATTACTGATAAAAAATGGTGTTCTTAGGCTTCAGAGGCAAAAAATATGATCTGCTAACAGATTGGACTTCACTATCCATTATCATCATGGTTATGCCCCTTTCTAATGAGAGTTCTCCTGATCCATGAAAGGGAGTTCCATAGTAGCATAAACTTAGGGTTTTATTTTTCTAACTCAGGGCTAGACTTGTGAAAACCCTTTTTTTAGCGTTAGGTGGTCCCAACCTAATGGTAGACTTGTGCAAACTCTTGAGTTCCACCAAAACCAAGGGAGTAGCAGTGAAGCCATTGCCTCATTTAAAGTAAAGCATGTGTTTTTGTGAGCCATATTTATAGGGGGCATCTCAGGTAAGACAACTTTGGCCAAATTAATGAGTTATCATCAGTAACTTGGGGCTAGACCACCACAAACCCTCATCTTAACCCTAAATCCAAATATTTGGAAGAAAAAACCTCTATTTTAAAAGAAGCGCTTGAGTGCTCAGGGCCAGTAATTATAGGAGCTCTGTGGGTGAAACAAACGCGGCTAAATTAACTGGATTTTTGCTTAAAACCTTGAGGCTAGACCCCTGACGAACTTTGAGAACCTTTAATACTGGAGGTATTAAAGGAGAAGAAGCCTCTACTCTCAAAAGACTGCTTGAGTTTTCAGGCTGGTAAGTATAGGGGTCAGAGCAGGTGAAACAATGACAGCCAAATTGCCTGATTTTGCCGGTTGGGGCAAGAAAATCACCCCAGAGCCTCAATCAGATGATTGAAGTTTGCAGAGGAATTCCAAATTTACAGGAGTTTTTTTGCGGGAAAATCCTACTTTTAATGAAAAAGTGATGATTTAACTACATCAGACAGAGGTAAATTCTTGGCTTGAATGCAAAACTCAAACAATAATGTCCAAGGGGCGTCCTTCCTGGAGGAGAGTGAAGAACTAATTAAAGGTTTATAAGGAATACACGTCAGAATGACATGGTCCAGAAAGCGTTACAAACTTTCCACAGATTACCATAAATAAGGCTGTGCTCAGAACACAGTAAAGACCCAGTCTGCTGCACCAGGGGACAAGCAAAACACCAAATCAACGCTGTGAGAAATCATGTGAGAGCTAATTAAAATTTCCAGGATAGAGGCTGTCAAAATTCAAGATGAAAAGCGAGTCAAAATTTTTTATCCTAAATTGAGCCTTGGTAGATTGACTCTAAAACTACCATAAAAAGATCCCTACCCTGAAGGCGCCAAAACTTGATTCAATCAGGAAGCATCATGCACATGAGAATCGATGGAAGCACTTTTAAGAATCACCTCCCGCTTCCTGAATTGTGATAGGCATGGCCCCACCACTGCAGCCACAAGTATGGTGCAAGACAATGAGAGTGCTGAACAGGTGGTCAATCCAGAAGGAAGTGAAAAAATCTGATTGCATGGGGCCAAGAAGGTCCTTAAGGAATCATGTCTCTACACGCCCTATAGATATCACTACTTTTTTACTCAACAGATTATTCTATATTCGCCTCATCTTTTTGTTTTTTGACCTCTCAACTAATTTAAAGCTTTAAGCCCATTTTTGGAATATGGCGACAGTCAAGAGTACTGTTACGCTATGAAAAGTGGTGCTCACTACAGGGGTCTCTGAGCTGTCCAAAGTGATAATATCTATCATGAACAATTGATAATAGTAGCAATTATAAAGTCTACGTGCTGATTAGTCAAGAAGCGTCGCTTGATAGATAGTTACCTCGCAGTATGAGGTACCACTCATTCTGATAAAAAGCTTGGAAATTCATGTCACTTTCCGAGACTCTATCTTCTATTTATGGTGATCAGTACCAACTTTATTATGAGAAATTAATGAAACTATCAAACAATTACTCAATGGCATTTATTCTTTAAGAGGCCAACCAAGTTGCTACTGCACTTCTTCGGTGCCTTCTACCATGAGGAATATATACCTCAGCCCAACTACCAGCAGGGGAACTGACCTTGGGGATTGAGTGTTATTTTCTAAGTTTTATCCACCCACAATTACCTCCTACAGTTAGTTGGGTTAAACCATTATTAAGTCTCCTGACAACTAGGGCTTAACCAAAACTTTACACTCCCATGTTGTCAATTTTAAAATGTAGCTTCCTCCTTCATCCACAACAAGCTAGAAGCCATTGTAAATAACCAACTTATAATCATCAAGGCTTAAAACTAGCTCATGTTTTTGGATAGAGGAATTTGAGGATACTTTGGAGACAGCTTGTCCAGAATTCACAATTCATTGAGGCTGCTTGGAAGTAATGCCTCGATCAAGGTGAAAACTTGAATAGACTCTTCAGCAGAGTATATCAGGAGCTGGTCTCTCATGACTTCACCTCCAGGAGTGAAGGACCTGAAGGGCTTAGGGGGCTGAAAGGTCCCATAGGTCACATAGGTCCTGAGGGACCTAAAGTCCTGAAGTCCCTATGGGGCTCAAGGACCTACTGGAACTGCAGTGCCTACTCCTGGTGACCCTAACAACCCTTGGAGAAAGGACGTTTTGGCAGCCCTAGCCGCCTTACCTGATCAAATATGTAATGTGGCCCAAGGATGTAAACTCCAAGTTGACGGAGTCCCACAAATCTCTAGGGTCTCAATTGAGGCCCTGTTGAATGAAATGCAAAGATTGGTGCCTCCACCATGCTTATCAATAGTCACATTTCTCAGCTAAAATAAACCTACTGAGGGTTTGACACCAGCTTGAGCAACTTAGAAAGCCAACTTTTTTTTCAGCATGCTGACATCCAAGCGTTAAAAGAGAAAGTTACTCACAATATCTTTGTCTTATCTCAATAAAAACTGAGATGATATTCAGGAGGAACTTGAGGGCCTAAGAAGATGGTTGGAAAAGCAGTCTCCTCATTACTATGCAGAGACTGAAATTTCCAAGCATGAACCAATTCCTGGTGATAATACCCTCTCCACTCCTCATGTAACTAATTTTAAACCTATTTTGAGGGAAGTTCACCCCCTTCCAGATAAAACATTGCTTCTTTCTTGTATGCATATGAGAGTTCCATGGAAGAGGCCAACAACTGGCAAAAAGTGGAGTATATCCACTTTTGCCTTAGAAGCAATGCTCAGGAGCATATAACTCCTTAACTAAAAGTGTGCCACACCTGGGAGCAGGTCTGGAATGCCTTAGTACAAAATATTTGGCAGCTATCAAGCCCTGGCCAATCAAAAACAAACGTTTATGTGTATCTGTCTGAACAAAGGGGAAAGCCCTATGGAGATCACCAGCCATTTCTACGCCCAAGAGTAGCCATTATTAACCAGAAAATGTATTACCTTGGATGACGCTATTACTGCTGTCATCTCTGCGTTGGGGTATTATCCTGAGGTTAAGTGCATAGCTTTGGCCAAAGGAATTGTTTTACTTGCAGTTGGGAAATTTAGAAAGCGCTTAATACAATCCCTGCGACAAACACTGCATCCTAATACTAGAGCTTCTGCCTCTTTAAACGTCTTCAGGTTCATGTTTTCAAATATCTGAAGAATCCTAAACCTCAATACACTTACTGTAATGGTTTCCATTACAGCATTAAGACATGCTTGAAAATGCTTAAAATGACTTTCTGAGGAATCTGAAAAAGGTCCATCAGCATGAAGGACGAGGCGCTCCATGTTGAAATCCCTACCTCCCCTCAAGAAACATGCATAATTTTTAAAAAAAACTGGAGACATCATACCAGAAGAAGTGTCAGGATTCGAGATGAAGAGCAAATCAAAATCCCTGCTCCCAAAATTGAGCCTCAAATTGATTGACTCTTAAACCAGCTTGAACAGAACTCTATCCTGAAGGCACCCAAATCAGATATAATCAGAAAGCATCTCACATATGAGAAATAATGGAATAACCTTCATAATTTCCATCCCCAATTCCCAAATCATGAGTGGCGCTGCTCCTACCACTGCGTTCATGAGGATAATGCAGTATAATGAGGGCACCATCCAGTTGGTAAATTGGAAGGCAAAAAAGATCCTGCTCTCATGGGGCCACAAAGATTCCTAAGGCACCATGTCCATACGTGCCCTATAAATACTAATGCTTTCTAACATAATAAAATAGTCTATAATCCCTCCATCTTTTCGTTTTTTGGCCTCTCCACTGACTTTCTTTAGCCCATTTTCAGACTTTGGGAACAGTCAAGAGAACTGTTATTCTGAGAGAAAAATGCTCACTGAAAGGGTCTCAAAGCTGTCTATTAACTATTGGCAGCATCACCTAGATCTTCTATGCTGGTTGAACAGTTTAATCGCCAGTGAGAAATGGACTGACAATATGAAGATCGCCGATCCTACATAAATAATAACAAAATAAAATATGGTCCTCGCCCCAACTAATACTTTTTTATTATATTTAAAAACACCGACTATCTCTGCTATTTTTCTCCCATCTTCCACTTCAAAACCTCCCCCTTGAATTTTTTTGTTCAGCTATTAAACTTGAATTGTCTCAGTCAAACTTGACCCATCAGCTTAGTAACTGTCTTGTACTTACAATTTAAGGTTTTATACAATCATCAAGGCTTCAGCGGAATTCCTCAATTTGTTGAACTATTAGTACTTTAATCAATATGCTTCACATTGACATAATCTTCCACTTAATATTGAGGCTCACCTCTCTTTCCACTCGGCATAACTTTCTGAGCAAAATTAAATGAATTTATTAAACAAATCAAAATTTGCCCATAGCAGTTTTGCTCCGATGTCCTCAGATTCTCTGCCAGCTGCTCCATTGTGGGGCAGTGGTGAAACTCCCCCCCGCCATTTTCCATCCAGCAGGAAAATGCACTCATACTGGTTCACCCAGTCATTCCAAACCCATGGGCTGATTCGTTCTGCCCAAGGACCTGGACGCCCACCTTGCTCATACCCAAGCGGTACCACACTTGCCCCCTAGTGCTCCCCCGGAGCAACATGCAATAAAGCCTAAGGGTCGAATATGGGAAACTATTCCCATACCATGACCAAGCCATTATCAAAATGTCACAGGCGGTGATGTTACCCACCAGATTTATTGATTTCCGCCCTTACAAGGGGTATTTTTACCTCAGCTTCACCTGCAAAGCTGATGCTGCCAGTGCAGCAACTGTGCCCCTGGTATTCCAGGGCACCCCTCTCCCCACAACTTGGACTTGGCTCCCAGCGGACACCACTGCGGTGGTTCAGTTTGCCGGCTTGCGCGCCCACCTACCCCCTGAAGTGCCCCACCAGGAGCTGATGGACAGTTTGGCAGCCTATGGCTCCAACCCCATCTTATAATTTGTGGTCCCAAATGGGGCCACACGACTCACTGGGCCTTGGGCATATACCACAATCAGCCCTGAACTTAATAAAATTGTGGTGTTAATTCCACCATGCACTGTTATTCCCTCAGCGCCTGACCATCCATTTAGGGCCTGCGTCGAGGATGGGCGGATGATCTGTCCGTCATGTTTCAAGTTAGACCACTCGAAATGTGAGTGCCCCTCATCAACCATTTAATGGTGGATTGGATGTCTCATCGCTGACCTCCAATCCGCTGCCCATCCTGTACAATTTCTGGTATGAGGCACAATCCTACCACCCCAACCCCAAAGCCTGTTGCTGCAGCTGCACCTGCAGCCACCAATCAGCCTCCTTCTCACCCCAATGCCATAAATAATTTCACCAATCAAGCATTGATTGGATCTCAGTTCAATCCCATGCTTCCTCAAATGAATCAACCAAACCTCAACTGTACGCTGATTCCCTAATCCAATTCAACCAAAACCCATGGAAATTATTGGCTGAAATTGATAAATCAGGTAAGTTCATTGAAGAACCATCTCTGCAAATTGAGCGGTTTGTTAATGCATAATGGGATGCCAGATACCCCCCTCAACTATATACCCCACAGCCAAATGCCGAATTGTTTCAAAGTGATCACCAGCTTGAAGTCAAAGCATCTACAACACTGGATTGTTGTCCCCTGCGTAAAGCTGTCACTAAATCAGTAGTGATGCTCACAGGAGGAATTCCACCTCCTGTTATTTCCGCAACCTTAACCCCAAGAAGTAGAATCACAGTGAACCAGCTACACAATAATGTAAACTATGCTATCAAGAACGTGGCAACTATAGCACGGAATCCAAAAGCAAAAATAACCTGAACCAACATTGCCATGTTTGTTAAACTCCCAGACGCCCGCATCAAAGATGAAAAAGCTTTAACCAAATATCTCAGTGCCATTTACCTAGCTGGCAATTTCCATGAAATCCTAATTATTAGAGATATTGAACCCCATGCCGCAGATGCCCCAACGCCATTACTGTCTGCTGTGACATGCACCCTACTATAGGAGGAAGAAGCTGCTGCTGAAGAGGCTGCTTAAGATGAGCCCCCCTGGCCCCCCCTCCCCTTCTGCCATGGAGGGATAAGCGGCTTCCGCTGCCCACCTGGTTGGTTGGTTTTTGAAGCGTTTCACTCATTCCGCTCATTAGGGCGTTTTGTTTGAACCAAGTATTTACATTAGTTTTTTAGTCTAGTTTTAGCTTTGTAATGTCCATCCCCTGGTCAGCTTGGCTTGAATAAATGCAATATCGAGGCTCACCTCAACTCATAAAATATGATCCACCAGATATATGGTTTATTTTCCAGTCATACCAATTTCTCAACATTACCCCCTAGACTGGATGATAAGCTCCTATTGCTTGTATGCCCATAGGAACTTTGCATGAACTCAGTTGTTAATCCAGTCACCTGTGGGTTCCTTAATGGTGTAGGCATCATTGCCAGTCTTTTCAATTATTTCAAATGATATGGTCTAGATGTTAGCAAGCTTGTTCTTACTTTCAAATCCATGTTGGTCGTAAAATAATACATTTTCTCCTACATCAAATTGTGGGAGTCCACTACGTCTATTTTAGTCAGCCGCTTGATCATTAATCTTCTTAGCTAAGCTGATAGAATAAGCTTCCATTTGTAGTTTTATCTATGTGTTCATTAAGTTGGTTGATAATGCTACGTTTCTACTCAGCCATTATCCTTCACATAGGCGTCAAGTAGAGTAGGCAAAGATTACTGTCTACCATAGAACAATTGGAAAGGACTATTGCCTGTTAATGAGTGGTAACTAATATTATAAGCAAAGACAACGGATGAAAGGAGGGTACTCCATTTAAAGGTTGACCATTACAAGCTTGCGGAGAGTGTTTACCAATGTTCCATTATCCTGTTCCACCACTCCATTAGGTCAGGGTGTTAGGGTGTAGTTAAAATTCCGCGGATTGCCATTAAATCATTCAACATGATCAGGTTATGCGACGCTACTTGGTTCCATTGTCTGTAAGGATAAATGGCGGACAGCCATGTCACCGTATGACACACTCCATGATAAACTTGGCGGTGGTGACAGCCCCTAAATCATTGATCGCTATTGTTACATCCGTCTTATAGTGGTCAATTGTGACTAGTATATTTTTAGATTGGTTTGCGCCAGTTGGTGAGGCCCCACCACGTCAAAAGAAACAGCATGTAATGCGAAAGGGGCTTAACCAGAAGTTAGGTGGTCTCTTGTGAAAGGGTTTCTCCACTTAGTACTAGTGGCAACAAGCAACCATCTCAATTACGTCATAATGCATGCTCTCCCAAAAGTAGTGGGGTCACATGAACTCCAACGTTTTCCGCAACCCACCATGACCTAAAGCCTTATGGGCATCCACATTAATTGCTGGCCTAGTGGAGGGCTTTGGGAAACTTAGTGTCGCTTTCCATTCTTCTTATATAGTTCCCCTTTGCGCACAAAGGTATCTCGTCTAAGTCCATCTAGCACCTTGATCACGTGTGGTAGTTCATCATGATATTTTCTAACCACCATCTTCTCATACATGATGTCAACCAATTCCGCCATAATGGCGACCGTTGGTAACCATGAGAGACAGTAGGAAGTCTTATGCTTCGCCCCCAGTCAGTGTACTATATCAAAGGCATACACTTGGAGAATCTTTGCCCATCACACGAGCCATCCTTCAGG
>JAKSZP010010223.1:0-14385 GCA_022478985.1 Massospora cicadina | reverse complement strand
GGTTGTTACAAAGGGCCACAATCGTCATATCATTGGTCCTATTACTCAGTGGGCTAAAACCCTGTGCAAACCTCTTACAACGTATCCCCAGGATTCCGCTGAATTATAATAAGGTCTCAAGGATTCTGATGGCAGAATCCTAGCCAGGATGAGGAATATCATCACTGATGAGACATCAAAGGATAATTCATCAGCAACAACTGCCATTTCAGTGTTTAGGTTCCAACTGAGGGTTGGATGCCAAATTCTCACTATAAATTCTTTAAGAAATCACTTAATAAAAATTCAGAAAACAGTATAAAAATACTAATTCTTACTGTTTGCATGTGGCTCCTGTATGAGGCCACTTTGGTGGTCCAGTTTGCTGGGTTGCCATCTTTTCTCTCCCCTGAACGCCTTTACCACAAACTGACAGAGTGTTTGGCCATTTACAGCGTAGACCAATCTTGCAGTTTGTAGTTCCCAACGGGGTGGGTCAGTTGGCAGGTCCTTATGCCTTTGCAATGATCCTCCCTTTCCATCGTGGCAACCACCTTGTTATTCTCACCAAACTGTGATCATATCTGCACCTGATCACCCTTTTTGAGTGCATGCTGAAAACAGCTGTGCCATATGCCCCTTGTTCTTCGAATTGGATCATTATAAGTGCAAGTGCCCCACAGCTTTTACCCCCACCGCTTCTGCCACTCCTCCTTTTGGAATTGGGCTGGCTGCTGCCTTGCCCAATTTTTTGAATAGGGTGTGATCCTCCCACCCCCTACCTTAGCTGATTCTGGCGCTGCTTCCAAAGCAGCACCCACTCAAAATTTAAATTTTTTAAAAATTTGTCAGAATTATGGAATCCTGAGCTGATGGCTGAGACAGATTTGGCTGAGCTGCCATGTTCAACTGTTTGCAGCCAATCAGGATCTGCCACTGCACTGACTCCAGTGGCTGGCCTGGCATTAGCCAATTTAAATCCATTTGAAGCGCTCAAATGGATTGATGATATGGATCATCCTTTTTATTTAACTGAGGTAAGCTGACTAGGGGACGGACATTACCAAATATACGTAAAACTAAGGAAACATCTGACAAGGATAAAATTGGGCACCCCAGGGTACTCAAGATACCCCTGTTGCGAGTGGGACTGCCAGGTATGGGGGGTTGGTGCACTACTCCAAGGGGGTTTCCCCTGCTATGTAGCAGGTGTGAAGGAAAGGGTCTGTGTGGAGGAACCAGAGTGAGAACCATAATTCTATGAGCGCTTTTTGCCTTGGTCTCATAATCCATAGAGCCAGGCTTAGAAGCGCTCCAGTAAGTGGACATGGAATCTGTTAATAACCCCATGAATGGTTGGGACCGTGCCCTTGAACGCATCTAATGCAATTGTGTGGATTGTCCACATTGCAATGGGTATTATTAGGGAACAGAGGGTAGATGGGATTAGTGACTCGATCTGGAGTGCAAAGATGCTCTTTGATATCGAGAATTTCTGTTCATTTTGGATCTTAAGCAAGCGTGCGACTTCCTGCCATATAGCTTTAGTTGGAGGGCATGTTTCTAGGCGGTGATGTAGGGATCCCTCCCCTCCACATACTGCACATGTTTTGTGGAGGGAGTTGGAACAGTCCGCCATCCTATAGGTCCTTCTCAGACAGCGCCAGGCGTTCGCTCTTATCCTTGGCTATAGGAGTGGGGGGTGAGTCATTTTCCACACTGCCTTCTGTGTGGTTAAATCATAGGGAATGTCTAACATATCTAGGTATTCTATCCTAGCTATGCTTGGGGTTGTTGCGAGAATATCTCTCTGGGGGTGGTTTACTGGGTTTCTTAATTTGAATTGGGGGCTGGGTCATCCCCTTCCCTGTATAGTACCCATGTTCTTTATGGTCCATCCCATATGGCGGATAGTTTGGAGGATATGTTTGAAATGAGGGGAGGTTCCATGCGGACCCATTGCCGTATGGTGTTTGGCAAGGTATGAAAGTAGTCTGGTGGACTATGTGGGTTGGTTAATTTGAGCGCCTGTGCAAAGTTAGTCCTTGCTGCTCTGGACCAATGTTGTTACGGAAGGTCTGACACAAGGACTTCCTTTATCCAGGTACCTAGGATGTGATTGGCGTGGCTCTCAATGTCTATTAGTCCCATGCCTCTGCTTGAGCGTGAGCCAAATAGTGTTTCCATCCGTACAGGAGGGTGAGAGCTGGGCCAAAGCCAGCCCTGGATAAGCGCGTGGATTGAGGTTATAAAGGTAGGTGAGAAGGCAATCGCTTGGGCCTGGTACCACAGTATTGGGAGGATGAGCGAGTTAGCAACTGTAACTCGTCCTGTTAATCCTGGGGTTCTTCCTTTGAGGGAGGCGACGCGTTTGGATACCCATTGTAACAGGTTGTTTTCCATTGTCTCGTTAGTGTATCCCCCTGATTCTAGCCAAATTCCAAGGTTTCGGACAGGAATAATGGTGGGGGGTGTTGCAAAGGGTAAAATGATTGGGTTTTTTCTTCGTGTGTTGGTATGAGGTTCTGATGTTTTGGCCCAGTTGTTTGTGTATTTTCCTAAGAGAATGATTTCTGTCTTCCTTTTGTTGAGCGATGCATTACTCACCTTGGAGTATTCCTCTAGAGTGCATTTCAGCTGTCGGGCATCTTCATTGTTTGCTATACCTGCTATGCAGTCATCTGCAAAGGCCAGTATCTTGACTGTTGGTTGTCCCTGTGCAGTTATCCCCTTGAGACGTGAGTCAGTTACTCAGAGGAGTGGGTCAAAGCTGAAGTTGTATAGCAGTGGGCTGAGGGGATCCCCTTGTTTGAGCCCTCTGGTGGTTTAATCTTGTTTGTTAGGAATCCAGGGCCGCATACAGCCATGGTTGCAGATTCTGTTAGGAGCATCTCCCATTTTACAAATCTTGGTGGGAGTTTGAAGGCATGTAGACATTCTTTTAGGTATAGCCAGCTAACACGGTCATACGCCTTTTCCTGATCCAAGAAGACCAGGGCACCAGTTGCTTTGGATTGGAAAATGTTTGCAACAGGGTGAATGTTGTTCCAGATTGAACGCCCTTGTATAAATCCAAACTAGTTGGGTGATAGGACGTCAGATGCAATATCGCCTAATCTAGCTGCTAAAATTTTGTTAGAATTTTTGTGTCAGTGTTGGAGAGTGCAATTGGGCGCCAGTTGGCCAGGTCCAACTTGTCACCCTTTTTATACAAGGTTTTAACGTAGGATTCATGGCCTCCTGGTAATAGGCGTGTTTCCAACAAACTCTGGTTCATTGACGCCAATAGGAGGGGGGCGATTTGTTTGAAATATTTTTTTTTAAATTCGTAGGGTATCCCATCAGGCCCTAGGCATTTCCTATGTGGTGCACCACAGATTGTCTCCCAAAGCTCCTCCCATGTAATAAGGGATAGTATATTGTAATTTGGTGGTGAACTTTGTATCTTGGCAGTTTTTATTAATTCTTTAGTTTTTTGTGAATCTGTTGGCATTTCGCGATATAATTTGGTATAATAATGGTGTACTTCCGCCTTGACCTCCTCAGGGTCAGTTGCCATGGTGCCGTTGGTCTTGTGGATTTGTGTTCACGTGGGCTGGTTTCCATGGGAGTGGAATTAGCAGAAAAAGTATGTTGAACATGTTTCGCCTTCCTTCATGAACTTACCTTTGTTCGATACTTTGATTCTGTGTTGGGGTTTGAAGATGGAATTTTTAAGTTGGGCAGATATTTCTGCCCATTTGCATCTCCAGTTGGTGCTATAGCCAGATCTCAGAGTATTTATTTCCAGGTGGTCTAGTTACACCAAGGTACGTTTGATTGTGGCCATGTCCGCGGTGTACTTATGTGATGCAATATGTTGGGTTTTGTTGATTAAATCCTTTTTGAAATTTTCCCATGTTCCAATGGGATCCGAAGTGAATGGGGCTGTGAATTCTGGGTTTGTAGCCTTGTTTTTGACCCAGTCAGATATCTTGGGCAATTTTATATTTTCCAGGTAAAGCTTTCTCCAAGGAGACACCTGTGGGTGGGATTGGGTTGGCACTAACTGCACTGTAACCAATTGGTGGTCAGAAAAATTGATCT
Source organism: Massospora cicadina (assembly GCA_022478985.1). Classification (NCBI taxonomy): domain Eukaryota; kingdom Fungi; phylum Entomophthoromycota; class Entomophthoromycetes; order Entomophthorales; family Entomophthoraceae; genus Massospora; species Massospora cicadina. The sequence goes on along the minus strand of JAKSZP010010223.1, from coordinate 10,320 downwards.
TTTTTGTAGTAAATTTGGAGATTCTTGAGTGGTGGGATTGTGGGACGAGGATGTGGTCAATTTGACTCATCAATATGAGCGCTCCCTTGCATATGTTGGGCTGCATCATGTGGGGAAGGAGTGGTGAATTGGGGGGAAGAGCATCCTGTAAGCCAAGAGATGCCTTCATTGTACGGAATTCAATGTGTCCAGGTGGGTATCCCCTGGGATTAGGCCATCAATCTGTATTGGGGTTATCCCAGCAGTTGAAATCGCCTAACATAATGGTATCTGGTGGGAGGGTGAGTGTTGGAATGGTTTTGAGAAATTGTTTTCTCTCAGCTGCGGTGCACGCTGCATAGATACATGCTATCAAAATTATTTCCTCTTGACATGTGATTGTTGCTACTAGGACTCAACCGTGCAAGTGTGATGACAAATTTGTAATTTTTAATTTTTTGTTATTTTGGACAATCACTCACAGTGAGACGTCCATACTGATTGTGATGGTGCGACCCTGGTTGACCAGGATACTTCTTCCCCTTGTATACAGTGGGTTTCTTGGATGGCCAAGATGTCTACAAGAGGTTTTTGCAGGAATTCCAGCTTTTTGGCTTAGGAAATATGAGCCCTGGCTCCTGCGATGTTTAGCATCTCTATTGACACTGGGGTGCCTGTGGCGCCTCAGGAGCGGTTGGGAGGGCCCTCTGGCCCTATCCCACTGCGGCTCATTTTGGCCATGCTCCACTTCTGTACTCTAACTCTTTCACTGCCATTGTTGGTTCCCTTGATCTGATCCAATGATTCAATGGAATTCGGTTTTTTGCATTTGCATCAACTTTTCCCGCACAGGTCCCATGTTGATTTGATGCGGATTGTTGATTGGAGTTTGTATTTTTGAGGTTTGACTTTGGTGAATTGTGCACCACATTTTCGCCCAAATTGCGGTCGCATTGTTCCTCAGTATGTGCATGACTGATGTCGCTTTGTGACTCAGTCAGGTTACTGTGAAAATTTTTGACCTGGGCATATTGTTCTGATTGGTTGGTTTGGTGAATATCTGAAATATCCTCCCAAATTCGTCCAGGGTTAATGGCGGACTCTGCATGTGCCGCTGCTTTGGCCACTGCTCACTTGTGGGCTTTTTGTGCCACTTTACGTTGTTTGCTTGTAACTGAGTCCATGATGGAGTATAGTCCATCTTCACTCCAGCGGAATGGGTGGTGAACATCATTTTGGCGAACTTTTCATTATTTTCATCCATTACTTCCTCCCAATAATCATTTTCCATTAAGCCCTCTTTCACAGGGCATGCATGTTCCTTGTGGCCCAGTGAGCCACAGTGGTTGCAAATGGGCGGTGCGCGTTCTGGTGTAACTCAGAATGTGGCTGACTGGCCCCCATCTTTGAAGTGAAATTTTGCTGTGTGAGGAATTCTGGATAAGTCCTCTTCCACTTCTGGGAAGGGGTTATTTATGGAAATAGCTTTGCCCGTGCACAGGTTGGGCATCAGGCGAAATTGCTGTAATTTGAGTTGCTGAATTTCTCCGTAGGCCACGAGACCTTTGTGGAGCTCCTCCTCAATTACCTTACAAGGAAGGTTGGTGGGGAGCAAGTCAAAAGAGATGAACAAAGTTTTCACTTTGTTCCATCTGGTGCGCGCGGTGTGTACAATTTTTTGCCCTCAGGGAGGGAAATTTCCACACAGACTTTTGCTGCGGCATTGGCTTCATTGGCTCTTTCAAAACCAATATCAATACAGCCATGGCCCATGTTGTTGGTGGCTACATACACCGTGTGAGGGAAAAATGAGGGCTGTGCCTCACATGTTTTCTCCCACAGGATCAGTGACTCATCTCCAAGGAAGAGTCTGATCCCGTGCTCCACCTTTGATAAGGGTTGGTTGAACTGAATGTACATATATTGCGCGTGTTTTACAGTGTATACCATAAACCCAGATGGTGTCTGAGTTTGCAATTTCTTTGCGGATTGGGTTCCTGGTCCCCCTCCAGGGCGTTTCTTGCCCTTAATTGCACCATTAAGCGCACTGCTCGCCACAACGCTCGCCCATGTTGTATTATTTTTATTGATAAAGTCGCCCATCTTTCCTGCGTGTGATTATCCAAATTTGCTGTTCAAATCGAATTGTAGTAACTAAAGTGATTGTTATGAGAAAGAAAAGCTTACCTACCTGATATGGATCATCCTAAAATGTTAAGCCTGATTTTGCCTTGGAGGAATTTTTGTAAATCCTCCAAATTCACGTCCCCATCATTTTTGACTTAAAAACATTTTCTGCTTGTAAAAATATAAACAAAATGGTGGTCAAAGCAGCAACTGCTTTCACCAACACCTTTCTCTGCCAAGATCTTCATGGGCGATGGACCCCCTTGTTGAGGGTATTCACATCCCAAAATTCCCCCATATTTTCTGATGAAAATGAGAAATATGAAATTGAGGTGCTTGATTTTGGAGTGAGCTGCGCTTGCATCAATGTGGTAAAAACTTCTCTTTTTGACCCCAATTAACCTCAAACCTTCCAGCTCATCAAGTCTTTCACTATTGTGCCTGCTCTCTTCACTTTCGCTGAGCATCAACTTGATCAATATGTTGAGGCAATGGACACCGCCAGCCTTATTAATGAAGAAAACCCACAGTTATACCTCCTTATGCCACATGTCTCTGATGCTCCTACTGTAATGTTGTCTGACATGGTCTATCAGCTAAAGCGGGCGCTGGACAAAGGTTTCCCAAAGCTTCCTCACCTTCTGATATGGCTTCCTAGGCTGATAACTTAGGGGACATATTGGGATTTTTTTATTTCTAATAATCTCTTTATTTAGCTCACTCACAAATAAAGATGCATGGCAGCTCCCCCTTTTGGGCTGGGCACCACTAGTGTTAAAAATGATACAGAAAACAGTTATTTGAATAATTGCTTTAGCAGAATTCATTTCTAGTTATATTCTTCTTCAAGGAAATCATTGCTGTGTGCTTTAATTGGAGACTCTTTAGGATAAAGAGTAAGGATTGAGGATCCAGAGAAGAGAAGCTGAGCTGAGACAGGAAAGCTTCTGACTGTGTGTCACCAGAGAGAAGCTGTAAACGAGGATCTGAGCGTTTTTCAAGTTAGGAAGTATAAAGGAACAAATCCCTATTGAGGGCATCTTGATTAATTTTGGGGAATAATATTAATCAAGCGTTGGAACTAACACTAGTGATCTATTTAACTACATATAATAGTCTTCATACTATCAAAACCAAATAAATATTATCAGACAATGCATAGTTGCACACCATCAAACCTGTTCAGTTAAAAATCCTGGGAACTATCAATTGGTGAAGAACCTAGGATTTTGACAATTGGTGTTCACTACAGGGTTAGTTGAGTGGGATACTAGGACATGATGTCATATAAGGACAAATTAAAAAACTCTGGATGGAGTTAACAACTGTCAACCAGAACGCCTTATATTCTGTGGATCATTGAGAATTCAATTCCTTGGAAGAGAGAGTTACCAAGATCAAGGAAGGTGTTGATTTCCTGGATGGCTGCATACTCGCCATAACCTTCTCATGGCACACCGAAGTGCACATAATAGCCAGAGTGTATGCCCCAAATGGTGCACATGACCAAAGAGAATTTCTCACAGCCCTAACACAACTAAATCTACCAGCAAATACTTTCATAATGGGAGACATGAACTGATGGATTAACCCAGAGATGGACCAATGGCCATACACAATGGAGATACCACAAGGGCAAGTGAAACTCTGAGTACTAGAGGCCACCATGGGACTATATGATCCACTGCCAAAAAGGCAATCCCTGCTACAAAACATGACACGCCCACCTGTACACAATGGTACACTTGTCTCTATGTCAAAGATAGACCTAATACTCGCACCAATAATTTTCCATCACCAAATTCAAAAATTTAAAACTGCAATAATCAAATTCTCTGACCATCAGCTTGTTTCGGGGTCTTACAAACTGGCGGAACCAAGTACTTAAGCACACAGATGGTGCAGAATATGCCCATAAAGTTTAGCTGACTTGGAATTTCAATCCTGGATGGAGGAAATAACCTCACCCCAGGATTTTCAAACACCTTTTTGCTTGGACCCACTAACCACCTGGGAAAACTTCAAAAAATCAACAACCCAGCAAATTAAACATACATCATCTAGAAGACACAGGGCAGTTTCAGCTATTATTAAACACACATTAGCTAAAACTGACCATCTAGAAAACAATGTACCAATAATGGGATACAGCATTGGATGGGGTCACAAATGGGCGGAGGTTTCTGCTCAGCTAAACACCCTGATCCACAAACACTAACACTAAGTTGAAGTCCAATATAAAGGCAGAAACATAAGAGATTGAGAAACTTGCTCAAGCTACTTTTTCTGCCTATTCCACGCCAGGAAAAATACAATAGCTTGTACACAGGTCCATCAACTGGACAAATCCATAGCAAAAACACCCAAAGAAGTCGCACCAAAGTGCACAGGTTTTATACAAAATTGTATAAATCTGAGCCAGTCGAACCAGAAAAAATCAAAAAATTCCTTAGAAGCGCACATATTGACACTGTGGTTCAAAATAACAATTTAATTAACCTAATATTGTGTGAGGAAATATGGGAAGTAGTACATAGTGCACCAAGAGGGAAATGCCTTAGACCTTATGGGATTCCCTATGAATTTTATATAAAATATTTTACTAACATCTCTAACATTCTTCTAGCTTCAATGAACAAATGTATTATGGAAACATGCCTCCTACCTGGATGCAAAGAAGCCTACACGGTCACTTCATTCAAGAAAGGAGACATATTAGACCTATCCAACTGGCGCCCAATTTCCCTAACCAACACAGATACAAAAATTTTCACAAAAATTATGGCTAAATGACTAGGAGAAATTGTAACTGATGCGATATCCCCATCACAATATGGATTTGTCCCAAGAAGATCCATATGTGATAACATCCACACAGTTGCAAATGTCTGCCAGTCCAAAACCTCTGGAGCACTTGTCTTTTTAGACCAACAAAAGGCATATGACAGGGTGAACTGGACCTATCTTAGGGCCTGCCTTCAAAAATTCAAGCTTCCAAATAGATTTATAAACTGGGTAATGTTGTTTACAGAGTCTGCAACCATGGCTGTGCGGGGAGCAGGCTTCTTAACCAACCCAGTTATCCCACAGAGAGGACTAAAACAAGGAGACCCCTTAAGCCCTCTACTCTACAACTTTAGCCTAGACCCCCTAATCTGAAATACAAACACACTGCTCAAAGGAATCAACGTCAAGGGCCAACCACCAGTCAAAATGATGGCCTTCGCTGATGATTGTGTGGTGGGCATATCCAACAATCAGGACGCTTGCAGAATTGAGAAGATAATACAAGACTATTCAGCCATAAGTAACGCATCACTTAACACTGAGAAAACGGAAATTATACTCCTGGGGAAATATCAGACCCAGTGGATGCCATCTACACAGGGCCAACAAGCTAGTACAACATCAAGACTCCTGACCAGACATAGGAGGCGAAAATTAGCAATGACCTCACTGAAACTTCCATTCATCACCAAGCCAACAGCTGGCCCTGTTTTTCACTTGGGAGTATGGTTGGAAGCAGGAGGTTACGCTAACTCCATGATGGAAAATCAACTTCTAGACAAAATAACAAAACGCATTGCATCCTTACATGGACACCAAACAGGTCTAACAGGAAGGGTCACAGTAGCCAACTCTATGATTCTATCAATCATATGGTTCACAGCCCATGCAATCGCTTTCTCACCATCTTTCTTCAACACAGTCCACGCCCTATTACAAGGATGGCTATGGTCCAACCACAACCCCTGTACGCCTCAAACCCTATTTGGCTCTAGAAGGAATGGAGGTATGGGGCTTACTAATTACGTAGAGCAAGCAACCCATATACTGGGATCCTGGATAGCTCAGGTGACTAGCCCAGATCTTCCAGATACACACTGGGCCAGAACAGCAAGATATAACTTCACACGTGCACTACAATTAAGAAACCCAGATCACCCAAACACATTAATCAAGTATCTGGCATCCCATCCCACAGCTGCAGGACCACACGGCACTCCTGCACATTTCAAATGAATACTCTAGCCATGAGAAGAGCGACATGGCGGATTCACATAAATGACCAAACCAGTCACTGAGGACGCCCAAGGCTAACTCACAGACAGGAGATCAATGATCAAATAGTCACAGACAATATAATAAGCAAAAGCCCAAATACCATAGCCAGGATAGATTACCTGGACCATATGGACATACCCTACAACCTGGAGACCCAAAGAAGAGTATGGAGATACACACATCACCCTCTACTCCAACCCAGGATAAGAGCACATGTATGGAGGTGCATGAGGAGAGTATACCAAACAGCTGAACGGTCAAACGCCAATCACACCTCATGTGCAATATGTGGTCAGTATGGAAGCCTAGCCCACCATTTAGAACAATGCCCAACATCAGTGGCGGTATGGAAAGAGGCCATGCGCCTTTTCCGCCAAGAAAACGGACATCCATTCAGCCTAGCAAGGAACATGTTCGCTATAAACATGGACTCTCCTATCCACCCATCTCTCAGGGCGCTAATAGTAGCAATAGCACTATGGACGATACATACAATGGTACTGGAATCGTTCACAGGAGCAGCGCCAACAATCCAAGAAGCCATTCATCGCTTCCACAGCCATATATTGGAACATTTCCAAGCATGGCTGTTTGGACATATGACCCCCCATAACAGAAGGATAATCAACACATGGTTTTCTATATGGTTCCTAAAAGTTGATTCTTTCCTTCACACATGCTGCATCCAAGAATAAGCCAGCATAACACCCCTTCCCTACTATCCTAAGCTTGGTGATCCTGGAGACAACAAGAGGGGCCTTGAACCCTCTGGGGTGTCTTTAATTGTATAATTTCATTAGTTTTCTCACTATATCAGAAGTGCTTGTCCCCTGGTCGACCTTCTCCAAATAAAAAAAGGAAGGTGTTGAAAATGTCACTAGTTTCAGCATTAAGTTACTAGGAAAAGTAACGTCATTGAAGAAAAAGGAAGAAGATTTAGTTTAAGAAGTATTGAAGATGAAACATGACGCAGATTGTGTTCAATTATGGGCATTCAGCGCAGATATAGAGCAGCTGATTAAGCAAGTTAAGGAGCTGAAGATTCACAAATGTGAATGTGAACCATATGTGGCAACTAACGCCAAATAAAGAACTCCACAGACTCCAGTTGGAAAGATAAATATTCCACAAATATGCCACCCGTTTTCACAGTCATTTCAGAGATGACTACCAAAACCACTCCTCAAGCTAGACGAGTAGCTGAACCAAGAGTGGTGGCTAGAGAAACTTTGGAGGAATTTAAAGCGATGCCTAATTTTACCTACTTTCCATTGGGATAATGCCCCTGAATTTTTCTGATTATTCAACATGATAGTTTTCAACTACAGCAATTGTCAAAAGGCTTTGACAGTGATGAATTACTTGGATACCAATTGTCATAACCTAGTGCTGCCCCACCTAGTGGGGGACAGCTGGTCATACTCAGAGGCTAAGGCGGCCATTATGAAGGAATTTGGAAGTCCCACGTGCATGTCAAAGCGCAAGCCAGATTGCATTGGAATTCAATTTCAGAAGGATGAATCCTTTAAACTTTTCGCTGATCATTTTACCTAGAGTCATAGATTTTGGTTGGAGTGAGAGAGCTGGATAATTTTGATGCACAGATTGCACTGTAAGCAGCCCTTCAGCCTTATTGTGATTTGCATTAGTGATGTCTTCTGTGTTTGCAATGTAGATTACTACCTCTCAGATGATAGATCATTTGAAAATATTGGAGGATACCTTTGATGCTCTAAATAGAAGTTTCAACCTAAATCAAAGTACAAAATTTGAATCCTATTAAGGGGACTGAGGGCGCTAAGGAGTTGAATAACTGAACCATGATGGGAAATAAGCCCAAAGAGTTTAAGCGGATTAATAAGAAGGAAAAAAATCTGTTACTAGTGCAGAGGTAAAGGGCATATCATTGTGCACTGCAAGAAATCTAAAGAATAGATCAATGTGGTCCAAGTGAAAGAGTTTAAACCTACAAGAAGTCCGGAAAAGGTCCTACAGCCTAGATGAGGAACAGTCTAGAGCTGCGAAAAAACCTCTCTCTCAATATTATTCACAAAGAAATTGACATTAGTGATCTGTTTGTCAATGATGTTGTGCAGGATCAGCTATATTAAGTGGTCAAAATAGATGTGATATTGTAACAGGCTACGGAGCAAAGGGGATTGACCCCAAAATAATTAAGGAAGTTGCTTGTCCATATGTGCAACAATTGACAACTAAATTTAAGTCACAGATAATCCAGAAGAATTGACAAAAGTCAAATTAGATGAAGCAAACCTGTCAATCCCCTTTAGTACAATTAATAAAACATTTCCTGACTTATCAGTGCAAATAATTCACACCCTCAATTGGCAAATAATGCCGCCATACACTCAGTAAATATAATTTCCCAATACTCTGAGTGTAAATATATAGATATACTAGTTAATCAAGTATGGGTGAGGGCAATAGTTGACAGTGGAGCGCTCATCACCATTGTTTTAACCAAGCTGGTGATTAGAATGAAGATCTCACCCAATTTAGAACACAAGAAAGAATATGGGACAGCTGGGCTAAATAGTGCCATCTCATGTGGAGCATATAGCTCTCTACCACTTCAATTCGGATCCTTAGTGGTATCCGCCCCAGAAATAGTTTTGGCCAACCAAAACTACGATTTTATGATTGGGATGGAGTTTTTACAAAGATATGGAGTTAAATGTAACTTTGAGGACAATACTTTGACCATATTGAGTTAGATGTTACTATTGGTTTATAATAAAGCTAGTGAAGCTCCACTGACTAGGAGAAATAACTTCATCATCCTGATCTACAATGATGGCATTTTTCCAATTTAATACCAACTAGTTGGCCGGAAGCATGAGAAATGCTGACAGAAATCCTAGAAAATTTGAGAGTTTCACTGAGAATTAAGAGTGCAAGATTTATACCGCCAGGAACACAGATAACAGTTGACACAGGGTTGACATTGAAGATACCAGAGCTGCTGTATGGGGAATTTGGAAGCCCTTGGAAGAAGTCCAGAGTAGAGCCTTGGATGGCTCCTGGAATAATTATGCCAGGCCATGGAGAATTTTGAGTTCTCCTGGCAAATTGAGTGTAAAACCAATGAATATTGAGAAGAATCAGATTGTCACATTTGTTCATTTGATCTCAACGGCTGAATTGAGGAATTCCACTATTTGAGACCCTCAATGAAATTAATTACTGGCAGGGGTGATCAAAGGCATCAATTTATTGGTTGATCAAGAGCAATTTGCTGATCTGATGGACAGACAGCAGGAGGAGGTGCTTGAGCTATTTGACAAGTATCAGGAAGTATTTGCCCAGGACGACCATAATTTGGGATGCATGAGAGATGTAATCCACAAGGTCAATACCGGGGAAATTTGCTGATAAAAACGAGACTGATTTGATTCTCAAAGGAGGCTAAGCGGTAGTTGAGGAAGGAATCAACAATCTAGTGAAGTATGGGCTTCTAGTTCCATTGTTGAGTTCCTGGGCGAGCCCTATCCTTATTGTGAATAATAAGGATGGCTCTAATTGGGTGGTGATTGATTATCAGAAGCTGAATAAAATTATGAAGAAGGATTCATATCCACTACCACAAATTCGCAATGCGCTAGATTGATTGGTAGAAGCGAAGTATTTCTCTGCAATGGATCTGTTATTGGGATATTGGCAAATTGATTTTCTAAGAGAATACCAAGAGAAATGCACAATTATTTCTGTTCAGAGGCTTTATCAACTGACGGGGATGTCCCAGGTTCTATGCAATGCACCTGCAACGTTCCAGAGAGCCATGGACACCATATTTAATGACCTGAAGTTGTCATGCGTTCTGGTGTACTTGGGGATTTAATGTGTTCAGTAGAACATGTAGTGACCACTTACACCACTTGGAAGAAGTTTGTAAGTGACTACCCTCAGCCAACCTGAAGCTTAAGCTGAGGAAGTTTCACTTCTTCAAGAGAGTTAGAATATTTGGGATTCATAATCAACTCTAGTAGACTGCAGCTTCAAGCCCAAAAATTGTAGCCATAGAGCGAATGGCTGTATCAAAGAGTGTCCAAGATAACCAAGTGTTCGTTGGATAGGTTGGATACTAGAGAAGATTTATTCAGGATTTCGCAAGGATCACCAAGCCCCTCT
>JAKSZP010010222.1:0-14423 GCA_022478985.1 Massospora cicadina | reverse complement strand
AAATTTCAAAATTCAAAAAATTAGTAAGTACAACTTACACCAAACATTCGAAAGATTATTATGAATGAAAAAAAGAATTTTGATGAAAAAAAAATTTCAAATTCAAAAAAATCAGTAAGTACTATTTGAAAAACTATTATGAATGAAAAAGAATTTTGATTGAATAAAAATTTTCAAAATTCAAAAAATTAGTAAGTACAACTTACACAAATCATTTGAAAGATTATTATGAATGAAAAAAAAGAATTTTGATGAATAAAAAATTTCAAAATTCAAAAATTAGTAAGTACAACTTACACCAAATCATTTGAAAGACTATTATGAATAAAAAAAGAATTTTGATGAATAAATAAAAAAATTCCAAATTCAAAAACTTAGTAAGTACAACTTACACAAAACATTCAAAGACTATTATGAATGAAAAAAAGAATTTTGATGAATAAAAATTTTCAAAATTCAAAACAATAATAAGTACAACTTACACCAAAATATTTGAAAAACAACTATGAATAAGAAAGAATGTAGTTGAATAAAAATAGATACAAAATTTTAAAGGAGAAAGGAAACCAGAATATTATATAATTTAATCAAAACAACTTAACCAAACTCACAAAGAAAATAATTTGATAAAGATGGAACAATGAAGAAGGACCAACTAAGTAAAAACCAAATATTAAGACCAGAAACCAAAAACCCTGGTACCATTAATGATAATATTGTTGTAATAACCACTATTATAGTGATAAGTGATAAAGAATTAATTAATGTTATGCCATGAGCAATAAAAATAACTCATTGGATACCAAATGGTAGAAAAAATCTATATAAATGTAAATACTATGTACTATGTAAATGATGAAACGATGAAATGTATATTATACCACATACCTAAACCACATAATATGGAATGAGCTTTAATAGAGAAGAAGAGTCAAGTGTATAAAAGTATTAATTAATATAAATATTATGAAGTGAAGAATCCAAGGATGTTTATTATTAGTCAAAAGAGACTACTTTTACTGATTATTTATTTTTATGACTGGATGTAGAAAATGCCATCAGTCTTATATTTTGAGCAGAGATGATAATTCCTCTGGGCTCAATTAATTGAAGTATTGGACAGCAGGGATTGAAGCCAAAAGTGCCACTCTGAACTGTTCCAATTCATTTGTTAGGGAATGTTAGGGAGTAAACATACTGGTGAGGAAGCACCAAATAAGAAAGGATATAAAATGATAATGTTATACACAAGATTGAAGATTACTTATTAATGAAGAAAGAAACTAATGAAGGAGATACACATCATCTGAGAGAAAGCAACGGTGGAAAAAGAAGGTATATAAAGTGAAAACATGTAATCACGAAGAAAATATGGTAAATAAAAAGAATTAGTAGTAATTATTTCATCCATACTAAGAGTATGATCTGAACTAATCACTTTTACAGGAGAGCATATGTAGCATAACAAAATTATCACATTAAACATTTAACTTAATGCAACATAAATAAAGAAGAAAAGTTCCATAGTGAGTGAGAAGAATGAATTGTTTTAAGATTAAACTAAAGAAACTGTATATTAAGTCAATAAAATGTTAATAAGAATAAAAATAACAAAGAAAACCATTGGTCAAAATAACTTACTATGTAAAAACCCAATAAACCAGCAGTATACCCAGTAGATTGGGGAAGCAGTAAAAAGGGAAAGACAAGAAAAAGGAAATAAAAGGATGAAAACAATATTAATAAGGGAAATTTATAAGGTCAAGAAGCAGAGAAACCACAAGACCAGAAATTTACTAATATAATAATGAAGAAAGGACAAAATATGTCAAGATTCCTACAAAGAGCCTAGAAACAAGAAGAGCTATTCCAAAAAATGTTAATAATGGAATACATACCATTGAACAAAATTAAAACCAATATATTTAGACCCAGTAACAAGTTACAAGATACAATCCAAAGAAAACCGAATTGTAAACTAGTTATAAGTATAATATGTGAAAAAATTATTAAAAGGACTACCATTAGTGTAGACAAAATAAAGACACATTATAATAAAGTGTAGTGTAAGAAATATAAATCTATTAAAAAGACTACCATCAGTGTAGGGAAATACTATATAAAAAAATAAAGAGACACTATAATAAAGTAGTGTAAAATAAAAGTCTTTATTAAAAAGAGTTTTTTTAATTATATAGTAATATAATAAAATATATTAAGATGTTTTTATTTTATTCTAATTGTGTTCAAAAAAAAATTTTAATCAAATTATATACAAGAGACAAATAACTGAAGGTAGGTTATAAGATGTTTTTATTTTTTAATTGTGTTACAAAAATAATTATAATGAACACTAAGAGACAGTTAATAACTGAAGGTGTCATTAATTAATAAGATGTTTTTATTTTCATTTTATTAATGATGATATTTTATAAATAATGTTTGTAAAAAGGAAACATAAAAACAAAGAGAACAGATAATATTGAATGATAATAATGTTCCCAAATAATTAGGCATAAGATGTTTTTGTTATGTTATTAAATGATGATATAAAAAAAATTTAGTAGATATAAGATATTCTGTTGTATTTTAAAATCATGTTATTTAATTTTCAAGTTTGTAAGGCAGAGAGGCAAGTAGGAAATAGAAATGTAATAATTTTATTTAAAACTGTAAACCATATATAATGTACAAAGCAGATTAGCTAAGACACCACTTTAGAAAACACAGACCAGTAATGTAAACCAAAACTATCTATCAGAGAATCAAACTACATAATAGGGAATAGAATTCAGTACATACAACACAGAAATTGAAAATATAATTAATACAGATACAATTAATAACGAATGGAATGACAAAGGAAAGAAAATTAACTTCTTTTGGAAACAAATAATACTAGGCCTATAATGGTAATCAAATCAGACTAAACAGTAAATTAATCAATATTGAAGTGTTTTAACAACAAAATTATTAACAACAAAGATAATCACGGAGTTATTAAGATTATTCCATGGAAATATTATCAGAAAAAACACTTAAAAACCATTTAAACACTAAATTTGTACAAAATATGAGGCCTACAATAATTATAAAAAATTGTAATTTTTGGGCTTAAATGAACTTGAAACAAACCCAGCTATATATCCAAATATGTAAAATTAATTAATCAATATTGCTGAATAGTTAGATTTTTGTAAAATTAAGAAATATTTGAAATACAGTAAAAAATAAGAAAACTTATTATGTATATTTAGATGATGAACCAAATCTTAGACATGTATTTTTATAAATAAACAATATAAAGAGGAAAAAGACATATCACAAATTACCCTAAAACGACGACGTTCAGAGTTTAGTCTATTGTTAATCGTTAAGACGACTAGTTGAGAAATGTACTAACAGAAGACCGAAAAAGTATAATTTTGTGTAAAACCGTGAGTGTGGTTATGCGGCGTGTAACAGAGGTTAACTAAAAATGAAAATAACATTAACTATTAATAATTAACACCTCACTAATTCCAAACAACAGTAATAACACCATCTAACACAAGCACAAGAAATCAACGGCCATTTTGAGACAATTTTGGACCATATTAGCAGAACACGAATACACATATTTGAACACCGGACACTTCACCAGTAAACCCATCACGAAACGACATCGCAGGAGAAGAGAGGACACTCTACACTATATTCCAGGACCAACACAACTTCGCAGAGAAGGGAATACTCATTTATTTCTGTGGGAGAAGCTCAACCAGTTCCAGCAGTGCATAGCAGCTAGAAATCGAGGTGACGGCGGCCATACTTGATTTCCGAACCAGCACAAGACACAGCCTGCTTGAAGCCAGTGACGTCATTTCGACGAATGGTTCGATATTAATTTTCATAATTGACAATTTAAATAATAATATTGTTTTATTTCAGCCATAATAATTTAGTTTAAGAATACCTGTAAGAATGTATCTTGTTCCTTGCCCTCTGACCATTTCGACTCGTTAAAAGAACCATAATTAATTAACCTTGTAAAAATATATTTTGTTGATCTTGTTCGCTACCGACTGGAGCACATATCAGCCAATGCCTGGGCCATGCGCAGTTTGAATGGCGCATAATTTTGAATGTCAATAAATGAACATCATTATTCAGTTACAAGAGTTGTATTTATTTGTATAGTTAATGTTAGCTATTTTTTCTTCTAAACAAAAATAATTTACAGTGATAGAATAAATATCTTGAGAGGAAGAAGAAGACACAAAATTAGCAAGAGAGAATAATAGATCTAACTACACAATTAAATTATTAATAGAAACAAATAGTTTCGAACACACAAAATTCATTTATACCTATTTAATTGGAAGTAATTAAAGCACACACACAATTAATTAATTTATTAATTTAATTGAATTAATTAATTAAACAAAAAATATATATAAGTAAAATTTTATAACTTACAAAAATTTTTTTATTATCAACAAATCACACTTTATTATAATACATTATTTATATTTAATTTATTCTTTGTAATTGGTGAATCCAAAGTGGAGCTGTATCAATCGGCGAGTTCAACACCGAGATTCAGACAACATTATTATTCACAATTCACACAACAATACATATATATATATATATATATATTATATTTTATTTATATTATATTTGTAATATTTTATATATTACAAATTGGCGTCCAACTAAAGGGGCTTTAAATAGGAGGTAATAGAGTTATAAAATAAGGACGATTGTCCAATTTCCTATTTTTAGCTCGGCAGCGGTCAATAGGTCGGAAGAAGGAGCGAGATGCACAGGAGAGCTACATCAAGAAAAGGGCTATGGAGGCCGAGCAGGAGGTAGACATGGAGGATAAAGAGGCGACACCAGTGGAAGATGTGGAGTCGATGTTACCGCCAGCAGAACCAAACAAGCCTGCACCACAGGAGGAACAGCCGGAGAAATCCACCACAAAGGAAGATACAAAATTTGATCAAATGATGGAGATGTTACTCAGAGAATTTAAAACGACAAAGGAAGAGTTGGGTAATAAAATCGAGAAACCAAGTAAGAAAATGGAAGAAAATAGTAAGAAGAAAAGTGATAACCAACAATTGAAGGAGAATTGGAAGAAAATGAAATAGAAGAAGATGAGAAGAAGATGGAGGAAAAGGAGAAGAGTGAAGAAAATAGTAAGGAAATGAAGAATGATAACCAACGATTGAAGGAAGAATTGAGGTAATAAAATTGGAGATACCAGTAAGAAGATAGAAGAGAAGATGGAAGAAAATATTCAGAAAATTGAGGAGAAAATGGAGGAAATAAAAACTGACAATAAACAGTCGAAGGAGGAATTAACCCAGATAAGCCAAAAACTGGAAGAAACCAATAAGAGGATGGAAGAAACAAGTCAGAAAATGGAAAGCAATAATCAACAATTGAGAGAAGAATTGAAGGAGACGAACCAAGAGAATATGAACCGGTTAGATGGAAAGATGGAAGCATTGAAGGAAGAATTGAGCAGAAGATAGCTGAAAACAATGAAACAATCAGCAAGAAGGTAGAAGAGGAAATAACGGTAATCGAACAAAAGATTACAAGAGCTGACGAAAGATGGAGTCAGACCGAACGAGAAGTACAGAGTATCAAGACAGAAATAAACACTAAGGTTAACAACATTGAAGAAACGACTAGGAAGACATTGGAGGAAAAACTAAAAGGAAACACGTGAAGACTGGGAGCGAGTGCAGGACCGATTCACAGAAAAATGTGACGGCATTGAAGCTGCTGTGACCAGTATCAACAGTCAGGTGCGACAGAACCAAACAGATATAGACCTGTTCCATAGTCGACCGACAAGCATTACCAGTTGTCCTAACAGCGAAAATCGTGAAGGAATTAACTTCAGGTTTTATAAAAACAAACCAATGGAGTTCCTAGCCAGAATCGAAGAGTACTTCACCAAACACAGAGGCAATCGCTGGAGGGAGAATAAAGAAGTGCTTGACGAATCGTTCAAGGAGATAGCAGATAATTGGTGGATGGCGATAAGAGACGAAGTGACCGACTACCAACAATTCAAAAGGCTATTCAAAGCCAAATATTGGTCTGAATCAACACAAAATATCGCCAGAGACGGGATCTGTCATGGAAAATACAACCCGTATGGAAACCAGACTCTAACGGCGTACTTCTTGGGAAAGGTGTGTGTGGCCAAACATCTAGAGCCCAGAATACCGGAAGAATGCCTGGTCAGCAAGCTCTCATACCATTATGAGGAAGATATAATAAGAGCTAGAAGAAACAGTCAAATAAAGACTGTACAAGCAATGACCGAGCTTTTAGAAATGTATGAGCATGAAGACTATTACCGCCAAAGTCGCAGGAGATATGAAAAGCCGGAACCAAGAAGTAACACCAATAATTTGAATAATAATAATCGGCAGAATGTGGGCAACAACAATAATTATAATTCCGCAAATCGGAATAATGCCGAATACAATTATAACACCCGTAATAACAATAATGTACCTAGATTTAACAACAATAATAATAATAATAATGTTCCTCGCATTAATAATAATGACAACAACAACAACAAATAATAATAATAATAATAATAACCGTCCACAAAACAACAACGGTTATTATAATAATAATAGTAATTATGTTCCAAATGGTCAGAGGAACCCCAACCCCTCTAATAACAATTATCATAGTAATTATAACAGGAATTACCCGAATGGAGGTAATAACAATAATTACAGGACATATCGACCCCATATTAACTACATCAGAGCGGAAGGCAGTGGACAGAGGAGGTACCAGCCTCAACGAAGGAGCCGATATTATGAGTACGAGACCTTTCAAGGAAGTCAGGGAAGTAATCGTTACAGAGAGTACGAGCCCAGACGCAGTTCCAGCCTGGACAATCAACGAAGACTACCTGTAACAGAAGCCCAACAGGACGATCGTGCTGAACCAAACGAAGCAGTTTCAGGACTCCAAGCTGATGCTTCCAACGGCCTAATCCGTAATGATGCGGAACATTTAAACGAACGGAGGCAGTAATAAACTCCAATAACCCTTTACTGCTCCAATCTGCTGGGTTTGACCAAGAAATGAAATTGAAGAAAAACAGAAAAAATTTTACAATAATATACAGTAATTATTTGAAAGATATCCGTAAGGACTTGCTAGAAGAAAGCGAAATTAACATTAATAATAATGACAATGAAATAATATATATAATTGCAGAAATTGAGGGTATTTCTGTTCCTATAATGATAGACACTGGAGCCAATGTCTCTATAATAAATCGTAATGAGTTGGACCGGATACAGCAGGAATGCCACAAAAACTTACCGGTACTACCTATTAATAATATTGTACTTGTAGGAGCTACCGGCCGACAGAACAAGACCATAAGAAAACAGGTATCCCTAAGTGTCAACAGTCAGGGCATTAGTGTGGATATGATATTTCTTGTTGCAGCCGGATTACCTTTCAACATCATGATAGGATGTGACATATTGCGCAGAAACTCAGCAGTTATCGACTTGTGCCGAGGAAAGGTATCACTCTTTTCTGAAGGTTCGACCTGGGTAGCCAATTTAACTAACAACAAGATGTTAGACTCCAGACAACTTCTCGACCACAAAAATAAGGTGAATTACTTGTCAAACTACTCAACAAACAACAAGCCAGTACATCAGGATTCGGAGGATGACCTATGGCAACAAAAGATTCAGGAGATACGTAACTTCCAGTGCCACAATACTAACGAGCAATTAAAGGAAAACCAGCTGAATCAATTGGTCAACATATATGAAAAATATCGAGCTGTATTTTCGGACGAACCTGGAAAGATCCGGAACTACCAATGTTCCATACGATTCAGAGAACCGGTAGAATTTAATCGAAAGTCGTATCCCATAGCACAATCTTTGAAGGAAGCCGTACGCACAGAGATCCAGAATATGATCAGTAAAGATATTATCGAGAGCAGTCAATCGCCATACACTAGCCCAATTGTGGCTATACAAAAGAAAAATGGGAAGGTAAGGCTTTGCCTTGACGCACGTGAGATAAATAAAATGATAATTAACGATCGTACCTCACCTGGCGAAATTGATGAGATATTGAAGAGATTCCACGGAACGAAGTTTATTACCACGTGGGATACCGTGTGCGGCTATTGGCAGGTGGAGTTGCACCCAGCAAGCCGGCAATACATGGCGTTCATCTTCGAAGGGCGCAATTATCAGTTTAAGAGGTTGCCCTTCGGGTTGGTGAACTCAGTAGCTGTTTTTGTCGCCTGTATGGATCATATACTCGGACCAGAAGCGCTCCAATTCACGACTGTCTATGTTGATGATCTCCTAATAACATCAACCAATTGGGAAGAACACTGTTACCGTGTGGAGCATGTCTTGAAGAAGCTTGCTGAAAATAATGTTACCCTTAAACTAGACAAGTCCAAGCTTATAGCTAAAGAAGTACAATTCTTGGGTTTCCAGTTAAACAGTCAAGGAATAACACCATCAACAGAAAAGGTAGACGCCATACAACGATTCCCTATACCAAAAAACAGAAGGCAACTACAATCATTTTTAGGCCTGTGTAACTACTATAGGAAGTTCCAAAATAATTATTCCGAACTGACGGCCCGGTTTCAGTACCAGTTATCGTCCAAGAATAAATGGCGATGGGGTCAAGAACAAGACGAAACCTTCAAATCAATTAAGGAGAAGTTCTTAGAAGCAGTAATGCTCAACCATCCAGATTTTAACCGACCCTTCTTTCTAAACTGTGACGCTAGTAACATTAGCTTGGGATCAACACTGTACCAAGAAGATGAAAGTGGAAACCATCTAGTAGTGAGCTTTGCTAGCAGAACCCTTAACCAGTGTGAAAAGAACTATAATGTGACGGAAAAAGAACTGCTAAGTGTAGTCTTTGCCTGCGGGAAGTTTCGGACGTATATCCTCGGATATCCAGTGACCGTTCGAACAGATCACAAATCAATATCATTTCTGAGAAGATGCAAGTTAAGCCATGGTAGATTGACCAGATGGGTACTTGCCCTGCAGGAATACGATATACAGTGGGAGTATGTTCCTGGAAGTAAAAATGTAGTAGCCGACGTATTGTCGAGAGTAAATCTGGAAGAACAAACGTTCGAAGGCGAAAAGGAGAGCATCTTGAAAATCTATAATATTATTAAGGACAGATCCGATTTAGAAAAGATAGTGCAGGACATCAGCAAACACCAGCAGTCCGACCCGAAGTTAAACCACATTAAACTTCGTCTCTCCAACCAAGATGACACAATAACCAAATTTTATTGTGTACATAATGAAATATTATTCATCAAAACATCCCTTGATGAAGAGATATGGAAGATCATGATCCCTACTACAATCGAAAAGGATATCATCCTGGACTATCATCTACGATACGGTCACATGGGAGCCATGAAGGTGATCAAGGCGATAGAAGAGAATTGTCATATAAAAAATATAAATAGAAAGACGAGAAACTACCTCAAAACCTGTCTGATATGTCAATTGGTGAAAACCAACAATGAGAGAAAAGAGGGTATGATGATACCAATTACCTCACAAGCCAAACTGGAAAAGGTCTTTCTGGACATCTGTGGTCCATTTCCCCGCAGTGGCGGACGCCATCGATACAAATACATTATTATCATGATGGATCATTTCACAAAATTCACAAAACTGTACCCTGTGAACAGAGCCACCACTTTGAAGACTCTAGGAATAATAACAAATCATCAGAGATAGGGAGCCCGGCATCCATAATCACAGACCATGGAACGCAATTTAAGGGTTGGAGGTGGAGAAACACTCTAAATACGTTGGGCATTAAGACATACAAGACATCTGTCTACCACCCCAGCAGCAATCCAGCGGAGAGGGTACTGCGAGAAGTCGGAAGAATATTACGGACTTATTGCTATAATCAACAAAAGAAGTGGCAAGAATATTTATTAGCTACTGAAGAATTCCTTAATTTGTCATATCACCCCGCTATAGGTACCACGCCATACACGGCAATGTATGAAAAACCGCCTCCAAGAGAAATACAAGACATAATAGAGTTCCCCATGAGTCAAGAATACAAATTCAATCGAATCAGATTCTACAATAAATTGGCAGAAGACCAGGAAAGGCGCAAGAACAAATATCAAAAGGCGATTAAGAAAATAATAAGCTATGAAGTCGGAGAAAAGGTACTGCTAAAAAACAGGGAATTACCCAGTACTTTGGAAGGCATTACCAAAAAGTTGTTACTGCTGTATACCGGCCCATACCTGATTATTAAAAACAATAATAACAATACGTATGTACTAAAGGATATCATTTCAAATAAAGTAAAAGGAACTTATAATCAATTATCCATTAAAAAATATTTGGAGATGAGGTGAGTTAAAACTATTATATTAAGAAAAAAAAATTTTGAAAAATAAAAATTTCAAAATTCAAAAAATTAGTAAGTACAACTTACACCAAATATTCAAGAATTATGAATGAAAAAAGAATTTTGATGAATAAAAAATTTCAAAATTCAAAAAATTAGTAAGTTTACACCAAAAATTTGAAGACTATTGTGAATAAAAAAAGAATTTTGATGGAATAAAAAATTTCAAAATTCAAAACAAAAATTAGTAAAAACAACTTACACAAAACATTGAAAGAAAATTTATGAAAAAATAGTAAGTACAAAAAGAATTTTGATGAATAAAAAATATTTCAAAATTCAAAAAAAAATTACAGATAAAAAAATTCAGTAAGTAACAAAACATTTGAAAGACTATTATGAATAAATAAAAAGAATTTTGAACATAAAAATTTCAAAATTCAAAAAAAAAAGTAAGGTACAAAACACAAATATTCAAAGACTATTATGAATGAAAAAAAGAATTTTGATGAATAAAAATTTTCAAAATTCAAAATAATAATAAGTACAACTTACACCAAAATATTTGAAAAAATATTTGAAAACAACTATGAATAAGAAAGAATGTAGTTGAATAAAAATATCTAAAATTAAAAAATATTAAGCTCATATCATTACTCATACAAATGATGAGAAATAACTCTGAAATATGAAAAAAGATTTTGTAAGAAAGAGATACAAAATTCTAAAGGAGAAAGGAAACCAGAATATCATATGACTTAATCGAAACAACTTAACCAAACTCACAAAGAAAATAATTTAATAAAAATGGAACAATGAAGAAGGACCAACTCAGTAAAGACCAAATAGTGAGACCAGAAACCAAAAACCCTGATACTATTAATGATAATGTTGTTGCAATAACCACTGTTATAGTGAAAGTGATAAAGAATTAATTCATGTTATACCATGAGCAATAAAAATAACTCAATGGATACCAGATGGTAGAAAGAATAAATATAAATACTAATTACTATGTAAACATGATGAAATGTATATTATATTATACCACATACCTAAACCACATAATATGGAATAAGCTTTAAGAGAGAAGAAGAGTCAAGTGTATAAAAGTATTAATTAATATAAAGTATTATGAAGTGAAGAATCTAAAGATGTTTATTTTAGTCAAAAGACTACTTTTACTGTTTATTTATTTTTATGACTGGATGTAGAAAATGCCATCAGTCTTATATTTTGAGCAGAGATGATAATGCCTCTGGACTCAATTAATTGAAGTATTGGACAGCAGGGATTGAAGCCAAAAGTGCCACTCTGAACTGTTCCAATTAATTTGTTAGGGAATGTTAGGGAGTAAACATACTGGTGAGGAAGCACCAAATAAGAAAGGAATATAAAATGATAATGTTATACACAAGATTGAAGATCACTTATTAATGAAGAAAGAAACTAATGAAGGAGATACACATCATCTGAGAGGAAGCAACGGTGGAAAAAGAAGGTATATAAAGTGAAAACATGTAATCACGAAGAAAATATGGTAAATACAAAAGAATTAGTAGTAATTATTTCATCCATACTAAGAGTATGATCTGAACTAATCACTTTTACAGGAGAGCATATGTAACATAACAAAATTATCACACTAAACATTTGAATTAATGTTAACATAAATAAAAGAAAAAGTTCCATAGTGAGTGAGAAGAATAAATTGTTTAAGGATTACACTAGAAACTGTATATTAAGTCTATAAAATGTTAATAAAAATGGAAGATAATAAAGAAAACCATTAATTAAAATAACCTACTATGTAAAAACCAGTTAAACCAGCAGTATACCCAGTAGATTGGGGAAGCAGTACAAAAAGGGAAGGACCATAAAAAAGGAAATAATCTGTCATGAAACCATTTTAATAAGGAAACTACTAATGTGATATTTGAAGAAGGAAAAAACATATCAAGATTCCCACAAAGAGACCAGAAACAGGAAGAGATATGCCAAAACAAAATGTTAATCATATAATAAATACCATGAGACAAAATTGAAACCGATATATGTAAACCCAAACAAGTTACAAGATACAATACTATAAAACACAAATTGTATATTAGTTGTAA
This sequence comes from Massospora cicadina, assembly GCA_022478985.1. NCBI lineage: Eukaryota > Fungi > Entomophthoromycota > Entomophthoromycetes > Entomophthorales > Entomophthoraceae > Massospora > Massospora cicadina. Next base: position 1,869 of record JAKSZP010010222.1, on the reverse strand, counting down.
GTGTAATATGTTAAAAAATATATCAAAAGAGACTACCATAGTGTAGAACTCACTAAAAAGACTACCATAGTGTAGAATCCAATAAAGTGAAGTGAGATAACAAAATTAAGAAACTACAGTGTGTACAGTGAGAAACATAGTTAAAAAATCTATGAAAAAATCTTCAATGAAGTTTAAATATTATAAAAAGACTACCATGAGTGTAGAATAATAATAATAAAACCATTGGAATGAAAGACAGTCTAAGGACTGACAACATTACCAGTAATAAGAGTTTTTTAAATTAGATATAAGAAAAACTATTACATATAAAATGTTTTCTTTAATTATAGTTAAGTAATGTGAGAAGGACAAAAATACCAAAGGACAGTTCATAACTGAAGGTATAACTAATATTAAGATGTTTGTTATTTATTATTAATTAGATAATATTTTAGATGTAAGGTGTAAATAGATACAAGATGTTTTTTTTCACAGTTAAAGTGTTTTCAAAAGAATACATAAATACACAAGACAGTTAGTGACTGACAGTATTACTAGTAATAGGAGTTTTTTTATTTTTTCTAATTAAATTATGTCTAGGATAAGCTATGTATTTTGTTATCATTTGATGATACAGTAAAAAATAATAGGAATAAGATGTTTTTGTTAAAATTAGGTGATATATGATAAAAAAAAATAGTTGATAATAAGATGTTTTTGTTAAAATTAGGCATAAGATGTTCATGTTATGGTTCAATGATGTTATTAGTATAAAGAAAGTTTAGTAGATACAAGATATTCTATTGTATTTAAAATCATGTCATTTAATTTTCCATTGTGTAAGTCAGAGAGGCAAGTAGGATATAAAAATGTAATAATTTTATTCAAAACAGTAAACCATATATAATGTACAAACAGACCAGCCAAGACACCATTTTTGTAAACACAGACTGGCCTATAAACCAAAAAAAAACTATCTATCAAAGAATCAATCTATGTAATAGGAATAGAATTCAATACATACAATACAGAAATTGAAAATATAATTAATACAGATACAGTTAATAGCAAATAGAATGACAAAAGAAAGAAAATTAACTTCTTTTGGAAACAGTCAATAATAGGCCTATAATAGTAATCAAATCAGACTAAACAGTAAATTAATCAATATTGAAATGTTTTAACAACCAAATTATTAACAACAAAGTAATTACGGAGTTATTAAGTATATTCCATGGAAATATTATACCGAAAAAACAAATAAAAACCTTTAAAACACTGAATTTGTACAAAATATGGGGCATACAATCATTATGTAAAATTGTAATTTTTGGGCTTAAATGAGTTTGAAACAAACCCAGCTATATATCAAAAGATGTAAAATTAAATAATCAATATTACTGAATAGTTAGATTCATGTAAAATTAAGAAATATTTGAAATACAGTAAAAAATAAGAAAACTTGTTATGTATAGTTAGATAGTGAAACAAGTCTTAGACAGATATTTTTATAATTAAACAATATGAAGAGGAAAAAGACATACCACAAATTGCCCTAAAACGACGACGTTGCGTCTATTAGTCTATTGTTAATCGCAAAGCTGAATAGTTGAAAATGTGTTAGCAGAGTATTGAAAACGAAATAATTTGTATTAAAACCAAGTGTGGTTATGTGGCGTGTAACGGAGATGAACTAAAAAGTGAAAATAACCTTAACTATCAATTTCTAACACTTCACAAGTTTCCAAAACACAGTATAACACCATAAAACGCAACACCAGAAATCGACAGCCATTTTGAACAATTTTTGGAACAAATTCACAGAAACCAACACACATATTTGAACACCACACTACACAAGAGATCCATCCAGAATTCGACATCGCA
>JAKSZP010010221.1:0-14451 GCA_022478985.1 Massospora cicadina | reverse complement strand
TATGCAGGGCTCAAGAGGCTTTGGCTTTTAGCGGCTTTTCTTGCAGGAGGTGCCAGAGTCAGTATAGTGGTAGGGCAGTAAATTGCTAGATCACACCTAGCCAGTGGTGGATCAGCAGGACAAATTGTAGTTAAGAGAGTTCTCAGCATGCGCGGCAGATTGGAGGTAATGGTTGGGAGACATAACTCCTTACAAACTTGATACAGCATGTTGAGCGGCCAAATCTAGGGATTGGGCTGCCCACTTGACAATCATCAGAACTACTATGCAGATGGCGGTGTACTTCGCCAGATTGATAGGAAAAATCGAAATTGTTATGAGCGACAGGTCTCATAGAAAACATTGTAAAAAACTTTACTATATATAAAAGAAAGTTTAGAATATAGAATGAGCTGGCAACAATCACAAAGAGTGGCTGTTGCTTTTATCCAATGTGGAATAGAATTGAAGAGAGGCCCAAAGAACTGGCCTGGTCTTAGGCCCATGAGGCATATCATTATTGGTTGGGCTAAGAAGAGTGATATGATTTAAAGTTCTTCAACAGTTATGGATAACATTATGTATAAGTTTTTGATGTTGAGATCAATATATCAATGAAAAATTCGGATTGAATAAACTCCTTTTGCATAGATTTGTTCTAGCTGGTGGATTGACGCAGCCAGTTTTGCATAGATTTATTATGGCTGAGCTATTGATTAGAATAATTTCATTGGTGGATTTTGTGATCTTTAGTGTTGATCCACATTCTTCTACTAGATGAGACATTATTTAGCTCATTAGACCCGTTTAGTGTTGGTGGGTTTTGGAGAAAACTTTGGCTTTTCTTTAATTTTATTAATGACTGAACTATGAGTGGGATAAGACTTCAGGCATTATTGAATCTCTGGAATGAAACCTTCCCCTAAACCCTCTCTATCATTTTCAATAAGGATGACGATGAAAAGGAGGTAAGGTGGAGAGTTTAAGTCCTGAAGTACACCCCATGCGCCTTTACAGGAAGGAAATCCCCACAGAACCAAGAAGGGGCCCAAGAAGGTGGCTGTCCTCTCTACCAACAAGGGAGATTTAGCCCATATTGAGTATGAGAGGTGGGTGACAGGATACCGCCTGAAGCTTTCTCAACAATCCTTCCCACCACCAAAGAGCTAGTGGAAAAGATTCAGGGGCTGTGCATTGAGGTGCAGGAGGCCAGAGGTTCCTGCCAGCAGGCAGAATGCTTGTCCCTCAGGCGTCATATTTCAGGTGAGAAGGGATTGAGTCCCCACAAAAGGTCAGAGGCTGTAATCAAATGCTACAAAATCATTTAATTCTAATCAGTTTTAATAATCCTTTCCTACTTTTTGACTTAGGCGCTGGTATGACAAGCGCCCCAACAGATTTGAGCGCCTCAAATTCATTAAATATAAAGTGAGATAAGCCATATTATGCCTGGCCATGGGCGCGCCCCTTTCTAATGGGCTATTGTATGCCAGATTGTGAGTAATCTTCAAACAAGTTCTGGTAAATTTTTGATAAAAATATGAAAGGGAGGTGGAATGATCCACCCTTGTGTCTCAAATTCATTCTATAATATTTCGCTAGTGTGTTTAATCCTAGCTCTTTTTTCTCTTAACTGGGGATTGGTGGCCCCAATACACACACCATTTATTCTTGTTTATATATACAAGGTAGCAGTCTTTAAAAGGATCCTCTGTCAATTTATTTTTATATAAACTTTATCATTTTATGAGATAATATACTGGACTTTCCAATTTCATATTCAATATAAGAAGTTCGCAATGCCATTTATCAGCTGTGATTCATTTCTGGACTTCCTATTTAGTATTGGCATTTTCCCTCCTCACTTACTTTTAACTTTGTGAATGCCTGTACTAGCGGTATTCTGGCTGCTGTTGTGTGTGGTAACCCACCCTGAGTTACAGTTCAGTCTTACATATATCAGCAAGCTCCATGACATAACAGATCATCCACTATTTTTAGTCTTCTCGTTTCTTCTTTTTTTGTGACGTGTTGGCTGTATTATATGATAATAACATTGAACCCTTGGTTATTTAGCAGATTTTTGGTTGGTCACAACGTTCCTGGAGGCAAATCTTCTATAACACGATTAAATATTACCCTCTGACACATCTTATCTTAACTCATACCCCAATTTCAAGTGTAAGTGTTCAGCTCTTCTTTCTCTACAAGGTATTTCCAGCTTAAGCAGGTCACAAGTATTAGGTATTGTTTATTCTAAGTCCCATTTCAATATCATCTAGTCCAGCAGTCATGCGTTCTGGTGGTCGAAATCTGTCTGATGATTAACAGCTAATTAAGAGCAGGTGAATTTAATTCCATTGATGCCTCTTCTGTCCGCAGTACCACAGGCTGATGGTTATGTAACCCCTCTACATGAAGTAATCATTCCCCTCCTTGATGCTACCCTAGTTGTTATTCCAGTACTTACCCCATCCACTCCAGTTATATCCTGTGAGGTTACAAATAACCACAATCATGCCTACTTTTTGTTGCCTATTTATATAAGTTTGGATCCCACAAGAGGTTATCAATGTCCTTTTGAATACACTAATACCTGGGATTTTCATGAGCTTGAAAGTCGTTCAAGATCTGGGTATGACCTTGAAATAAGAACTTTGGTCTTGATTAATTCATCATTCTCTATGGTTTGTTATGCAGTGATACGTCCTATCTAATTGTTGTTAATACGTTTAGCTTCTTAGACTAATTTTCTGCAGTGCCAAACTTATTGTTTCCAGTCATGCTTGGGGTAGGTTGATGGAGCTGTAAACAAGTGAATATCACTTGGAATCCAATATCCTGTCTTTCTGAGAACCCTCACCTATGTGGCGTTTTTCCGCTCAAAATACATTTTCCCCACCAGAGCCTTAGACAACGTCACTGTAACTCATTCCCTTACTGATTTACCACCCAAATTCCCTTATGGGATGTTGCAATACAAGGACATTTGCAATATATAAAAAAGCCAAAATGCCTCCATCTCACTCTTAGTATGGTTTGGTCTTCTGTCTTAAGGTGAACGTGATTATCTACTTTCTGCTGTAACCATATATGGAACAAGAAGATAAAGCCCTGGAGTTTAGTAGAGGACATGCTTCAGAAGGGGTGGGTATTTCATAAGTCTTTTCCCGTTTCTTTGCCTATAGTTTTTTTCAAAAAAAGTAATTGAACTTTGCTGCCTGGGTAGAACGTTGAAATCAGTGCAAAGGCTTCAATCTTAAAAGCACATGTCAACTAGCACCAAACTAAGGCACTGTATTAAGACATTGTCCTTGGTGAATAAAAAAGTAAAACCCCCTTACATATCACTAGTAGGCTTTTATTAAACTTAAATGAAGAAGTACACTGCAATATTAAGTACTGACAGCAGCTCTGGGGATTTGGTAAACAATATTGATTTCTTTATGGCTTTATTTACCACCAACCAACTTCAAAAACAGATCTTCTTCTAAAAGGCAGTTACCTAATTTTATCAGCTCACTCTCATTCTCATTAGTGCAAATTATCCTAAAAGCATAAAAGCAATTAAAATTTCATGGTAATAGCATAATGGAGAAATACATAGCTACTAAGCCAGAACTTTGAGGTAATAACCATATAAACCATAGTCCGCTAACAGATTTATGATACTGGAGGAAAGGCCAAAAAGATTAACAATAAGCCTATCAGATGACTAGTTTTATGTCAATGCTGGGAAAATAAAATATGAATGTATAAATATTGTGATTTATTTGAGGTACGCCAACCAGGGGATGGACATTACTAAAGCTCAAAGATTAAAAATATGAATGGACAGACCTAACCAAACAGAATGAGTCAACCGCCAAAAATGAGCGAGGAAATCACAAATAAACGATATCACAACCAGCCATGTGGGACTGTGGCAAGCCGCTCATCCCACCATGGCAGAAGGGGAATGGGGATCAGGTGGCTCATCCTCAGCATCAGATCCCTCAGCATATATAAGAGCGCAGGTCAAGGTGGTGAGCAATGGTTGGGGTGGTCAGCGACATGTAATTGGAGAGCGACTATGATTGGTTGGTTGTGGAGATTACCTGCAGCAAAAATTGCACCTAGGTATTGGGATAAGCTGTTTTCCGCATGAAGGTGGATGGAAGGGAGCTGGGATAACAAAGCGGTGGTGGCGCGGGTGGCTTTTGACTTGTATTTTTTAGCTTTGGCAACTTTCTGGATGGCGGAAGTTGCTTTTTTTGTGGAGGTTGAAGATGTTACGTTTACCCTGTGGGGACAGGGTCTGGGCAATACTGGGAGGATGGATACCCTTGGCTAGTATTGCCTCTGACTCATCATCACCCTCTCAGATGTTGTTAATATCTGGGTGATCAGCTTCTGCTACAGTGAGCTGGTGTGTAAATTGGAACAAATAGGCATCTGTCTGGGAGTGTAAAAACGCCAAGGAGTCTGAACAGTCTGCTGTACCTGGATAATTTCTTTGATTTGGACTTCTGAGTCTTCAATAACATTTTCCACATCATCAGTTTCATCCAATACAGTCCATGGGTTTAGATTGTATTGGAATTTGGGGTTGGTGATTAATGGGCTGTGGTTGTCAATTGAGGAATAACATAGGAATGAACCATTATACAAGTTTTCTCCTGATTGGTTGAAGAGCATGTGGCACTGGACTGAGGAGGGACCTGATTGGCAGCTGAAGCGCAGCAGCAGATGCAGTTTTGGGAGAGGGGGGGAAGGAGTGTACCCCATACTGGAAAGGTAGTGAGGTGTGTGGCATATTAGGGGGCCAGATGGAGGCAAAGCAGGTCCGGCAGATGCAGAAAGATATGGGCATTTACGCTCTGAGTGATCCAACTTGAAGCAGGATGGACAGATAGCTCACCTGCCCTTGACATGGACCCAGAATGGATGATTGGGGGCAGAAGGAATGACAGCCTGGGGGGAACAACAAAGCAATTTTGTTAAAATTTGGGCTAATTGTGATGAATGCCCAAGGCCCACCGAGGTGAGCGGCCCATGGGGATCACAAACTGCAGGATGGGGTTATAGCCGAATGTGGGCAAATATTCCATCAACTCCTTATGGAGCACCACGAGGGAAGGTGAATGGGCAGTCCCACAATCTGAAACACCATAGTGGTGTTAGTGGGGAGCTGGGTGCACATTGTGGGGATAGGGTTGCCCTGGAAAACCATGGGTATGGTGGCCGCAGTGGCAGCGTCAGCTTTGCAGGTGAAGCCAAGATCTAAATACTCCTTATGGGGGCGAAAATAATAAATTGGCCAGCAGCATCACTGCCTGGGCCATGGTGATAATGGCGTTCTCTGTGTATGGAAACAACTTCCCATACTTGACCCAAAGGCCAGAATGCAGCTGTGATTAGGGGAGAATTAGTGGTCTGTGAGACACGTCCTGGGCACATGTAAGGTGGATGGTAAGATCCTTGGGTGGAATGAAATGACTCAAGAATTTGAAAGGACTGCATGAACCAGTCTGAGCTCATTTTCCCACTGAACGGAAAACGCTTGATGTGGTTTCGCCGCTGCCCCACATGGGAGCAGCCAGCGGAGAATCTGAGGTCATTGGGGATCAAATGGGTGGGTAGGCGGTAGGTGTAGGTTTAGATAGATTTTACTTTTTTATTAAAATCGCTTAAAAGTTACTCTGAACGGAAGGAAAGTTTTCCTAAGAGAAATATAAAGCATATTAATATGTGTGTATACATTGATACAAAAACCAGGCCACAGTAATTGAGATGCCAAGGGATCAAGTGCACCAGCTGGATGTAAGAATGTGATCTTTCATTAATTATTTAGTAACAACCACCAGATGTGACAAGGATGACAACAGTAATTAAAACAAATTCACTAACTACATGAAATCGTGGCTGCAATAGAATATATGTTTAATTAGACCCATTATCTAAGTATTGGAAGTTTATATAAATAAGTATTTAATATAAATTGATGATTGGTCAAACCAATTACAACATTTCCCCCTACTTGACCAAACATCGGGAAACAAAGATAATTTGTTTGAAAAGTTACTGAGAGCCCATGGCTTTAAGGTAGATGGTTGTTAGTACTTCTTGAGAAACTATACATGCACCCAGATGATCTAGTAGTCCTAGTGGGATCCTTTAGAGTATAGGCATCCATAGAGGTCTTCTCTATGATCTCAAAGGAGCCATTCCAAATGTGCTCTAACTTGCTAGTCCTTCCAAAGCCATGCTTATCATAGTACCAGATTAATATCCCTACGCTGAAGGTGGGTAAACTATGGAAGTCTTTAATATCCTACGTTCTAGATTTAACTTTTTGAGCCAGCACATTGGAGTGTTCAGAGCTTTGCAACTAAATAAACATCCGTGTGAGCTTCTCAAGATAGTAATTGGACCTCATGCTTATTTCTATAAGAAATGAGTATAACAATGGAGGTAGCGCAGGATGCTTCCCTTATAATAGCTTAAATGGAGAGTGCTCATAGCCGAGTGATAAGCTATGTTATAAGTAAGCATGGTATAAAGCAAAAAGTGATTCCAGCTGGACGCTTTGAATTAAACAACATTAAAAAGATACATACAATATTACAACTCACTCGTTCTATGGAGCCATTGGTCTCAGGGTTTAAAGCGTAGATAATGCCCCTCTTAAACCCATCAACTCATTGAGTTTAGTGATCATTTTTGGATGTAAAGTTAATCCCATTATTCATTAAAATAAATTAGGGGCAACCAAACCAGTAGATTATAGTATTCACATAAACTTAACGGTAGTTGTAGCTCCAAGGTCCTTAACTGTTTTGCCTCAACCCATTTAGTAAGGTGATTGATGGCTACAATTATGTACTTTAATTGACCACCTATATTGGCCAAGGTACCCATAACGTCAAAAGATAGTGTTCTAGGCAAAATTGGTTTTACTAATTGATATGAAGTGACCCTCTGGTAAGGCACTTCAGCTTGACATTCTTTGCAATAAGTGAGAGATTCATGAATATCAAAGCAATTGTTTTTCTGAAAATAGTGTGACCTTAATTGTTCAAGCATTTTTGTAAATTACTCGTGCCCCGCTGACTTATGGGTTGTGATAACTAAGTCATCCATTCAATGGGCTGAGGAAACACAATGAGATGTTCAATAATTTATAAAAAAAATTTATTAATAAAATTCTGTCTCAGCATCTCCAGTTCATGTTGAACTTCTTCAAGTTCAATTTAATATTGTTGAGTTACCTTTTTAGTAAAAAATTCATTATCTGTCTCACCCAGTAAGGCTACATTGGGCAACTGGGAGAACAATCTCCATTTTGATTCTTAATTACAGGCTGTTATTGATTTAGAAGTCGTGAGCTTGTAATTTTAAGGCCCAGTGGACAGTTGTCCTTTTTGTTTCCTTAAAATTTAACCAGAGAAGAGAGGCGTGGTGAGTAACCACAGTAAAATGTATACCATGCACATAAACCTGAAATTGTTTACAAGAGAAAAATTACTGCTAAATACACTTTTTCAGTAATGATATAATTCCATTTATGTTTATATAGCGTCCAGATGCAATTGCGATGGAATGTTCTATCCCCTCAAAAATTGAGCTAGGGATAACTCCGCCCCTACAATGTTGAGAGATGCGTCTGTCTGAATCATGCTATAGTTTAATGAAATTGGGATACGTAAGTATTGGCGCTTGGGTGAGGCACATCATTAGCTGGTCAAAGGCCAGCTGGAAGTTCTCCGTCTACTCAAATTGTACTCCATTGTTGAAGAGTTAAGATAAAAGTTCACCTATTTTGCTGAAATTTTCCACAAATGGCAATAGTAGCCAAACATCTGAAAGGACACTTGATGTCACGCTTGCTGCTTGGCCTAGTCATTTGTTTGATTTCTTCTATATTTGCCAGTTGTTATAGACCTTGTTTATAATGAATAACCCCAGATATTGACTTGCTCTTGAAATAAGTTATACATACGTGGGTTGACTTTTTTGATCAGCCTTAGTGAGATGGTAGACAACCTCTTACAAGTGTTGTAGGTGTTTGCTAAACATTATAAAAAACATATATATCATATACATAAACTAGGACGCAGGAGATCTTTAAATCGCCCAATTCTCTGTCCATAGCCCGTTGGAAGGTCGTGTGGGCATTTCACAGCTTTGTGACATCTGAATAGATTAATACAGACCTTAAGTGGTTATCATCATCGCTTCTCCTGCTCCTCATTAAGAAACTTGATATACCAGTAGCCAGAAATTAAATACATGATTGTAAAATAATAATTACCATCCAAGCAATCTAAAGTATCATCAATCTGTGGTAAAAGATAAGAATCCTTTTTGGTAATATTATTAAGCTTTCAATAATCTGTTACCACAATGTTGGAATTGTCCTTCTTTCCTAATAATCAACATCAGTGAGGCTCAAGGACTCTTGGAGGGCACCAACATCCTTTTTTGCTCTAGCTGGTTAATTTTTACTATGGGCGCTTTCATCTGCCACCTTGTAATGTCTAATTAGACAGAGGCAAATCAGTGGATGATTTCCGGTATTAATTTGGTTAAACATATCATGTGCAAAACCCAAATCAAATTATCCTTTTCAAAAGTAATACTATACATGTTGTAAAGTGCTAAAGCTTGGTCCTTCTCCTCTTCCATTAACCCTGATAGGCTTTCTGAAGTACTAAATAACAAACAGATTGATTGGTATTGCTGGGAAGGTCCAGTTCCTCCACAGACACAAAATTTAAATATTCTTTACTTTTCAACTGGTAAAATATGTACAAAAACAACGATTTAATGTCGCTTCATTTGAATAGGGTGTGGATATATAATTGCTAGTAATACCTGAATTTCGCCATTTTCAGAAAAAATAATCCATGACACAGTGACAGGTTTATGATTATAGCAATGTAACAGCACAAAAGATTTCACCTTATGACCCTTGGGGAATTTCCATATTAACTTCTATCCAGATTATAAGTTGGTGACCTTCTGGAATGATTAGATATGATTAACCCTTGGTAGATTGCCCTTGTTTTGTATAACTTTAGTAGTCGATCTCTGAGTGCAGCCATGAATCTGTTGATACCCTGTTGACAAAGTGTCATACTTATAGGCAAGGCTAAAAACCTCCTGTTTTTGGAGTGCAGAGCCCTCAGGTTTTCAATTGTAAAAGTAAACGAGGTGGTTGCCCTTGGGACAAATATATTACACCATGTTTTTTAGCCTGTGCTGGTTTCAAACCTGCTTTAATCAAAACCCAACCCAGAGTGGAGCAGGAATCACCCCATTATGCTATCACTCCTCCAGGTTTCCAATAGTAGTAAAGCAGAATTTGTTGTATAAGTATTTCTAAAGTGTTACCTATAATATAAATTCTTAATCCCATAAGCCCTCATAATGAGGTTTGACTAGAAAGTTATATCTTAGCTCAGTAACACTCTATCTGGAACCAATAAAACTAGTGAATCTGACCTTGGTGGAAGTGAACTATATGCTCCTAGTGAGGTAAACATCTGGGGCCACATGGTAATATACATATTTTCAATATTTAACATCCAGCGCCAGATTAAGTTTCTTCACTATGTTAATAGACACTATTTTAATTGGTTCCCCATTGTCCACACTAGCTCTTACTTAGAGCTTACTAATACCAAAACAACGTACATGCAGCTGCAGCATGAACATCAGCCGCACTGACTGTGTTAACATTCAAGTCTTCCATGTTCCTTAAATATGATTATAAAGCACAAAAAAGTGGGCTTTTTCTTTTAAAGTACCAAAAGGTATGGCCGCCTGGATCTATATAACTTAGGAATATACCTGAGGTGACCGGAAGCTCTTATTGTTCCAGCTGTTGAACATAAGGCATCAAATCTACCATTGGCACCGATTTTCTTTTCGTTTGTTTAGTGAGTGGTGGTAACCAATACCACATCAACCGCGAAATTTTAGTGCAACGGTGAGGGTGGTGTGTCCTTGTTAAAAAGGGCTTAGTTGAACTTTGTTACTGAGATTTTGTCATACTTAAGGAACTTTTTTGATGTGATAAAAGTAGAAATCCCAGTTCTACTCAGCTCTCCCTTTTCACAAATCTTCCTTATCTCCATAGTTCACAGAACAATTTTGTGTTTAGAACCTAAACTAGGGTATAATTGACAAAAGCTCCAGGTTTTTACAAAGATACCAGAGTAGCTTGATTGTTATCACGCCTATTCGAATGAGGGCCATAAGGTTGAGCTAACTCTATCTTTGGAGATATAGACTTATTGGGAGGGTCACATAGATCTTTACTTTCTTGGTTAGGCGCCTCAAAAGTGGCGATGCAGTGACGGGAATAATTTACCATATGATGATATTGTTCTCCTCAATCTAAATAAGGATTAAATCCAGTATAATTCTCTATTGGACTCATAGGCATGTTGTAGTGTAATCTGAGCATAAAAAATGCTTTAGAATCTTTGCTCCATATAAAACTTGAGCCTCATAATAAAATCATTCAGATCAAGCTTTAACAGATTTATGTTTACTGAAAGAAAACTAAGAAACAACTATTCTGCGTTGTCATCCAATCTTATCGGACAAACCCTTCCCAGATAGTCTATGGCATTGTGGTGACTCATAACAAATTCCTGTGTTTTTACATTACCAAATCATGACTTACTGAGTCCAAGGAATTCAATAACGTAACAACTTATTGGCCTTGGTACACCACCCATGATTAGTCTAAAGTAGTACTGTAAAGCTTTGTAAATTTTCTATTGTTAATTTAGTTATTTAGTCATATTTGAAAAAATCTGATACCCCATTGTACAAGGCACATAGGCCGTTATGATTCCAATTTAGACTTTTAGCCTATCTGACTGAGTAGTGAGCTTAAAACAACTTTGAACTATTAATGAGCAGGGTAGAAAGCTCAACTAAAGCTTCAGTTGGCCGCTGGAATATTTATGATACAATGTGAATTGACTATAACACAGTGAGAGGAACTCTCAATGGATTTTGTCATTATTAAGATATGACTGGATGGTAAGCTATAGTTCCGGTGGATCAGAATTTAAATTTGAAGAAAGCATCAAGTGTGAGCAATAGATTAAGTTGATACAAGGTGAATCAATTGAAGCAATTATGGTTTGGTGAATTGAGAAATTCCGTTAAAGCCTCAATGTTCAAATAATTCCCTTTGATTGTAACAAATTGAGATTTACTAAATGGAGCATGTTATATCCGCCAATGAATACTGTGGATTAATAGTTGATTGTGAAAGTGAGAAGGAATGGTTTTTACAAAGAAAAAAAGATTAGGGAAGAGTAATGGAGGAAGCCGTTAGTTTAACACCAGATAAAGTGTTATCATCAGGGCAATAACTCCTTTCAAAAAGTCTTTATTTTATTAGTTGTAGAGGGCCAGCAATCCTCATATCACATTTCCGTTGCTCAGTGGGTTTTACTTTTTGCGACTCAGTTGGCAGAATCAAGAAAATTCACCAAAAGCTAACAATTTTGCAAATAAACATAATAAAATGATGGCATTTCGCTTTAAACTTCTGTTAAACCAGTTCAAGCTTAAAGTTGACAGCAACAAGGTGTGCCTTTTTTCTTGGATCTCTTGTCCTTGTAATTGAAATAAAGTCTTCAAAGAGCTAATTTCCTGTCCTGATTAAAAAAAGGAGCAAGAAGAGTTACTCAAGTTTTGCTTAAGGCTGTCAAGGAGAAGCTGAGAGTTCTCCAAATTATCTACAAGAGTTAGAATTTTCAGGATCCTGTGGTAATAACTGATTGAGCCTGGGCCTAGAAGCCTTACCATATCTTCACTATGAAGACAAGTAGGTGGACCAAATTTACTCTGGCCCTTTGGAGAAGCCGTGTTAGAGTATATAGGTCATGCTGAGGTAGCTGGAAAATACTTTTATTAATACTTAGGAAATTGAATTTGAACAGGGTAGAATTTGTGTTGGCCCCTGTAATGAGCACCAAATGTTGAGATCAGTGAAGGGGCTTTGTATCTCAAGAGCACAGGTCATCTAGCACCAAAAAATGGCATTGTATTAAGATAGTATCCTTAATGAACAAAAAGGGTGAACTCCACTATTTATAAAAATAGCCTTTTTATTAAGCTTTTTTGGAAGAAGCACACTGTAGTATAAAGTAATAACAGCTCTAGGACTTTGTCAAACAGTATTTTTGATCTTCTTGGGTATTGCTTCACTACCAAATAACATCAAAACATATCCCCTTCCCAATGGCAGTTTCCTGCTGATATGCTCAGTCCCTCTTTCTCATTGGTGAAATTATTTGACAGTGGAAAAACACTAACGAATTTGGTAAAAGGAATAATGGGGAAATACATGGCACTAAGCCAGAAACTTCAGGGTAACTATAGTAACCATAGCCACCCTATTATGAATAGGATTCTGGTGGAAAGACTAAGGAATAGTGATAAGCCTATTGAACAATTAGTTTTATGTCATTGTGGGAAAAATAGTAATGTATAATAACGGCAATACAGAAAACAAATCCACAGTTCATAGTACTCAAGATACTAAGGGATCAAGTTGCACTGGTGGGAGTAAGGATTTGTTCTTCTGCCATAATCACCAATAACAATATATGGGAACAAGGATGTCAACAGTTCTAATACAAATTCAGCACTTAAGTGAAAACATGGCCATGAGCAAAGTAAGTTTTATTGAGCTCATTATCTAAATATCAGAGAATTATAGAATAGAAAAATAATATATAAATTGATGTTTAGTCAAACCAATTACAACCCAGACGATGGCCATCTAAACAACATAACCATGAATTACCCTTATTATCTACCCTTGGAGCAATCAGTCAGTCAAGCTATTGCAAGATCCTGTGTCTTTTCTAAGCTTTACCTTGTAAACGCGCTTAACTAAATAAGGGTGTTAAAGGGCTAAGAGTGGCTTATGGTGAACTGCACCAAAGGTTACATTCCACACTAAAGTAATGCCCTTTGGTCTCAAAAATGCACCTGCTACCTTCCAACATATAATTTTTGACATCCTGGGCGATCACTGCTTTACCTACATGGTAGTCTATATTGATTGTAGAAAACAAGCTTATTGTTGCTCACTGTTTTACGCCGGCTGCTTTCCACAAAAGTTTTGAAATAAATTTAAGTTAACATAAACTCTTTTTATAAATTCAAGTTTTTATAAACTTTATTAGGAGTGTGATAGGGAGAAAAACGATGCCCCTGACATCCAACTATTTAGTATTTAAAGTAAATTGAGGGCTGAGGGGAATTTGGGAATATGTCAGATAGCTTCAGCTAGTCTGAAACAGGAAATATGAAGGAATAGCATATCATAACTTGGGACCTCACATCAGGGAATAGGAAGGAAGGAAGGGGAATTTTGATTGACCAAATGTCCCTGTGAGGTAACGTTTTTATAAATTTTAAGCCAATCACCGCCTGAGAAATTTCTTGACCTTGGGGGACCCCTGCCAAGCCTATAAAAGGGGGGGTCCCCGCATAGGTGTATTAGAGGACTTTATTGGGGTCAGGGGAGAGCTATCCAATAATTTCCCCAAAGTCTGTGGTGAGGTTGGAGTAATCTGACCAGTAGATTTTACATTTGATGCCTGTAGAGGTTTTAAACTCGTGTTACCCCAATTAATGGGGTTCCACCAAGAGTCAGCAAGGGACTTTTGGCCAAAATTTTCAATAACATTAATTTTATTATTGTGGAAATCACTCATAAAATCATTGGATAATCACAAATGGCTGACGTTTCCCTTGTTCAGCTAAATTGACCTAAAACTTTATTCTTTCTCAGCTGTAAAGACAACTGTCTGACTTTGATGACATCCTGGTACATTTACCAAATCATGAGTAGCATGCATAGGATATGGAAGCTTTACTTGCAGCTCTTAACAAAGCGTATTTTTATGTTAAGCCCTCAAGATGTAAGTTTTTAAAGGAGGAGGTCACTTTCCTGGTCTCAAGGCTTCATATTGCACCTCAGGAATTGACGGGTAAGTCTCAAAGTTACTTTATGGAATCTCCAAAAGATATGAAAGATGGTAACTATAAGGTTGTTGTTGGGATTTTTGCCCATATTCCCAGCCTGCTAGATTACTTGGTAATGCTAGGAAAAAATTCCCTAAGGTGAAGTAAATTGGAAATCGGTTGACCCAAATTTTGGAGGAACTACGTTTGGGGGATTTTAGGATGTTTATCTGGTCGTATCCATTGGGGATCAATCCAGATGAATACCTAATATCTCATTGGGTGAAGCAGCCGACAAAATAAGAGCATCTGATAGTATGTAATTATCAGGTGTACTAATTGAGATCAGTTGGGTTTCATCACCGACTGATTGGGAATGTTTAATGAGTTGCGAGGTGAGTGATGCCGCCTGCAACTAGCAAATCGATTGGTTGCTAGCCAATTATGGATGATTCGCTTGGATCAAGAGGAAATCGTTAGGAA
>JAKSZP010010220.1:0-14481 GCA_022478985.1 Massospora cicadina | reverse complement strand
TCCTACAATTAGGATTCCCAGCTCTCCCCGCCATCTACTCGCTGCGGGACCTTTTATTTCATCCATTTTGGTACACTTCAGAGTAACTATTGCCCTCAGCTACCCAATCCCAACAACATGGATCCCAGTTGTGGATCCAAGGTGGAAGCGGTGGTGGACTTTGCAAAAATGATCAACAAAGTACACCAAGGTATGAGCACAAATATAGATGTGGCCATGCAGGCTTACAAGGAGCATGCTGATGGTAAGAGATGGGTTGTACCTGCTTAAAAGGAAGAAGATCACGTGATGATGGATGCTAAAAACATCCCTACCAAGCTACCGTGTAAAAAACTGGGACCAAAAAGGATTGGGCCATACCACATTGTCAAAAAGGTGGGCCATGCCTTGTACCAGTTGGATCTTCCCCCCTCATTTTAAATCTTTTCAGTATTCCATGAAAACAAGCTCACGTTGTTTGAGGGCCCCCCTCCAGAGAATCCTGAAGCTTATCTCATGTAAGGGCACCAGAATGGGAAGTGGAGGAAATTGTAGCCTCTCGTCAGGTAAGAAGAAGGCTCAAGTATCTTGTATCCTGGAAGGGATTTGATGCAGTGGAGAACAGTTGTGTTCCAGCGTGTGACTGCGCACATGCCCAAGAGCTAATTGCAGCATTCAATGAGCGTTTCCCTGAGACTGCAGTATTGAAGTCCAAGAAAGCCATCTCTTCCATGAAGTTGGCCCTTGCCCATAAAAAATTTTCCTTGGCAAATGCCCCTGGAAGGAGGGTGGAGCCCAAAAAGGAGGAGAAAGGTAATATCATGTTTCCATGACTTGATAATAGGCACCAACCCCAAGGACAAGGCTAGGCGGCAGGAGGTCCAGAAGGTTAAACTTCAGGCTCTTCCTTACCTCAAGCACACCTTGGACTAACGCTGGGTACAAGCCAAATATGCCCAGGTTGGTACAAGTGAGGTGCAAACGCCCAGCCCCTTGTCTCAGCTCAGGCGTTAAAACGGATGAGCTACCTATTAAATGACGATGGGAAAATCCGGTTAATTGGGGAATGGGGGTTCAAAACCCATTCCATTTATGAAATTATGAGCTCAGGTTGGGTACAACTTCAATCAATCATTCAAGTGAGGTTAGTTTCAAAGTTTTCTACCCTTATGTATGGAAGCATGCGCCTATTGGTACACCAAGGCTTGGGACCACTTCCACTGACCCAGAATTTCCCTGAGGTTGTTTAAGTATGTTCTCTAGTGCCCAACGTTCCTCGTTGGTTGACTTTTTATAATAAAAATTCCCATTATCTTATGTTTTATTTTCTAATTTCTTGGGCGAATCTGTGTGAAGACCTCTTTGAGGAGGTCTCCAACAACGTGAGCCATTATATCTTATCTGAATTAAATAAAGTTTCCGGTGCACATTTGGGCCACCCTGGTCCCCTCTAGATCAAGGCACCCAAGCCTCCTGTTACCAATTTGCACTTAATTATGGACTCCCCTTTGGGGTCCGCCCAAGTTTTGATAATTCTTGATTATCTTATCCTGTATACCACGTTGTACACTCTTGCCTTGGGTCCCTTCTGCTCTGGAACCCTGCGCGGTGCCCTCTTTCTCCTTCTACTAATGACTAGTTCCCTGGCGGTGTGGGTGTGCATCCTGCACCACCTCTCTGGGAATGAGAGAGTTACAGATACTCTCTTGAAAACGCCATTCCACCCAGTAACTGGATGTCATCTGAAAGTGGCTGACTCCAACAATTCAGAAGCAACTGAGAAGCTTCTTGGATATGATAATGTTTCTGAAGAATTTCCCCCACTTTCTCATAGTGGGACGCGCCACTGCATCCACTTATGGGTAAAAACGTTCTATTCCGCTGGACGCCCAAGCGCCTGCAGGCATTTGATTCAATAAAGAAGGTATATTAACACCTCCCACTTTCAAACATGAGGACCCCTCCAAGCCCTACATTGTAGCATGCAATATGTCTTCCGCCGCAGTGGGGCTGTCCTGCTCCAAGAACACAATGGTTTGGAATACCCCATTGCATATTTTTAATGCATTTTTTTGCATTTTTTATCTATTTAGAAATCCCAGGTCATTTACAATAAGGAGTTGGCAGATGTGGTGTGGGCCTTGACCCACTGGCAGTATCTCTCGCAAGGTGCTCAACATGAGTTAACTGTGCATATGGACCATCAAGTTCTCCTATATTTCCTCAAGCCACAGAAGGTAACACACCAACAGGCTTAAACCTACTGATAATTGTGCAGCTTTAATTTCAGATATGAGTTTGTGAAGGGAGCACTGAACGTATTTCCTGACCTTTAAAGCTATAATCTCGCGCCTTTCTCAGCTGGAATGGATGAATCAGACCAAGTCACATTTTATTTTGCCGACTCAAATCTTGGCCATCACTCCTCCCATTGTTTCAGTAGCACATTTAGGTCCAGACGCACCCTTGGTCTCGCAGGTCTTAGCAGCTCAAATGGCGTGTGCAGAAGGGGTAGAAACTTTGGAGCGTTGTCAATTCCAACTTTCAAAAATTCACTCTATTCTCTGGACAGGGGGCTTATCCAGTTTAGGTTGCGTTTGTGGGTACCTCCCCTCCTCCAGGGTGAAGTCATCTAAGCTCATCATGATCTCCCTGCAGTTGGTCACCTAGGGAATAAGAAATGCATAGATTTAGTAAAGCGTACCTTCAATTGGACAGGCCTATCAAAGGATGTTCTGGCATAGATTGCTAACTGCATACCTTGTGCGTGGGCCAAATCAGAACAGTCTGGTAAGAATGGCCTCATTAACCTTTTGCAGCAGGTAGAGGGGCTGTGGACGTCAGTGTCTGTGGACTTTATTGTCGAGCTACCCAGCTCCAATAGGTTCACAGCAGTCATGGTGGTCATAGGCCGCCTCACAAAATATACCTTGTTTATCCCATGCTCCCCCACCATCACCTCCGATGATACCACCCTTCTTTTGTGAGACACGTGTTCTTCATGTTTGGACTCCTGCAGGAAATCAGCAGTGACCGTAGGACCCAATTTATGGCATGGTTTTAAAATAAACTCTTGGCAATTTTGAAAATTATGCCCTGTTGATACACTGTGTACCATCCTCAGTCAGATGGTCAAACTGAATGGGTTTATCAAAACTTGGAACAATATCTGCTGTGCTGTACTGCAGCCATTCAGGATACCTGGGCGGACGACCTTCTGCTTGCCCAGTTTGTGTACAATAATGGAACTCATGCATCAACAAGCTTCTCCCATACAAAGATACCTTGAGGTATAACCCATAATTTTTTGGTTGGTCTGTGCCTTTGCCCAGAGGTACCAGCTGACGCTGACCACGCTCAGCAACATTTATGCCACCCAGTCCTTGGTTCAGAGACACTTGACCAAGTCCATTAGCAATTATAAACGTTTTGAAGATCAAAAGCATCTTTCAGAACATGAAATAAAGATAGATTCACATGTGTTGGGATTTTTGCCCACCTTTCCAGCTTCCTAGATTACCAGTTGAATAGCTAGGGGATAGTCCCACTGGCGAGTGAATTGGATATCGGTTGACCCCAATTTCAGGTTAATAATGTTTGGGGAATTTGGGTGATTCGCCACGTTTTAACTATTGAGTTATTGATCCAAGTGAATGCTTAAGATCTCATTGGGCAGGGTTGCCAACAAAATGGGGACACCTGATAGTTAATTATTGATTAACTATCAGGTTTCCAATTGGGATAAGTTGGGTTTCATCACCAACCAATTTGGAATTTAAGTAGCAGTTGTGAGGCGAGTGACGTTGCCTGTAACTAGCAAATCAATCAGTTGACTCATGATCTGCCATAATGGGTAAAGATTCCTATTGCTTAATCAGGTCACTAGCCAAATATGGTTGGTTTGCTGTGATCAATAAGGAAACGTTAAGGACATGCTTTCTGGCTCTTTCCTATTCAGGTCTCAGGGTTTCTGATGGAGAAATCCTTACCTGATGGAAAAGACCATCGCCAGTGAGACGTCATAGGGAAGTTCAACAGCAACATCTGCCATTTCATGGATGAGGCGCCAACAGAGGAGTTTGGCGCTGAATTTCCTCTATAAATTTCCTAAAGGTTCACATTATTATAAAAAGATTCTTCCATTTGGGATATAAGCTCTATTCATCTTTTAGTTATTATTGTTATGGTATATAAAAATTGTGAACTCTTTTGTCATATAAAGAGTAAGGATTGAGGATCTTTAGAAGAGAAGAAGACCTTAGACATGAATCTCTACAGACTCAGCATGATGAGAAATAAAGGCCTGAAACCTCTAAAACTTAGAGTGTATCAAGTTAGTGTAATGGATGGGGCTCCCAAGGCCCATCCCGCCATGGGCCTAACCCTACACCCCCATATATGGCTGTACCAGCTCCAAATGGTCCTGTCCAGATGGATTTCCTTGCCAGGCACACCAGGCTGAGGTGCAGTGCACCAGCCTCTGTCACCGTGGGCCTCCAGGCTGAGGTGCATCCCTATGGCCTCTGTCACCTCGGGGTCGCCAGGCCAAGGTGCAGCCAACTGGCCTCTGTCACCTCAGGGCACTTTGGCTCCATCCCCTCTCACCAGGCACAACCACCCCAAGAGGATCCCAGCGCATCCACCCCCTTTCTCTCCTCCTTATCGCACCACCATCTGCGCCCCCAACCTTGCTTAAATAGATAAAATAAATATTATATTAAGATAAACAAGTTTAGTGAATGCAGCCTTTATTGGAAGTGAACCTGGAGTCGAAATAGAATTCCAAAGTGAGTTCCATGGGGGCTGACCTTGCTTTGAAATACTTCCTAAAAAGGCTAAATGAATTGTGGGTAATGAGGGGCGCAAAAGCCTCCAGAATTGATGGCATCCAGGCAACTAGGCGGCGAAAATGAGGGAACCTCAGAATGAACAACCACTTAACTACTAACTTTGATTAGTCTATTATGTTATCAACCTGAATAGGAAATTCTACTCATAATAACAGAATTGCAACCATCAGCATGCATGAATCTCAAAATTTGCAACTTTATGAGATTCATGTACTATTGTCAATTGTTACAGTTAGAGGTAACAGGGAAGAAGTCCCTATAGTTGATATCTCCAGTATTTTGTGAATTATTACAGGTCTAGCGTTAGACCATATTGGGTATATCTAATCAACTATGGATAATAGTCATCATACTATTATTAATTACATATCAAATACTATCAAACAACACAGATTGTGCACTTACCAAACCTGTGCAGATAACTTTTGGGAACTATTAGTATTTAACAATTAAGTAATAGTCTTAATTTTAACAACATGTCATGTTGGACACATTTCACTTGCGCATGCAAGTGCCCTCACACAAGTTTGTGGGCAAATGCTCAGGCCCCCGTTTGGTGGAAGAGGACCCAGGAAATGGTGCCTTCCACTTGAAGTGTCAGACCACTGGAAGCAACATCCCATCTTTTCATGTCTTGCATTCATCCCTGTTCAAAAAGGCTATACCATCGGAACCTAAGACCATTGTGATCAAGGGAATGGAGGAAGCTGAAGTTGAAGCCATTTTTATTCCTGATGCTCATGCAGATCAGTCCAGTATTTAGTCACTTGGAAGGGCTACCCAGCCTAAAAAATAGCTTGGTTGGCACTCAGGATTATGCTAACTTTTCAAAGCTTGTTGAGACCTTTCACACTGCCTACCCTGATGCTCCCCATCCTCCCCTAAAAATTGCAACGCTGATGGTGATCAAAATTATTCAGGGCACATAAGAACATGTCTCTCACCCAGTTTCCCAGTGGTGGCGCTCTCTCTTTTGGAAAAGAAAAGATAATGTTAGTCTGGGGGAGCGCCCCCTATGCTTGGACTGGGTGGTTTTCCCTTTACCATCTAAAAAAGTTCTGAAGAGGCCATTCGCTCCCTTTGTCTCCCTGGGTAACCTCACCCATTTGGTGGACGAGTGGTGGATCATAGCTTACCTTTTAAAAATTCTGCCACCCATCCCTATACTAACAATCAGAGAATTTTTACTGCGGATTAGAGAAATCTGCATTGAGGTTTTAGCAAATTAGGACCAGCACTGGATGGATGAGGTAAATCTCCCCTCTAGGCCTACCTCAATTTTGGCAAACATTGTTGACAGCATCAAACCATCAGCAAAAAAGCCAACATCATTAAGCCTTCAGAAAAAATAGGCAACTACATAAAACCTTCCACGTTGGCATTGAAAGCTCAATCTTCCAAACCCCACATGGCCAAATGAACACCAGAGTGATCAGGTGTGGGTGGGATGGGCTTTTTAAAACCGTTCCTGCCCATTTGAGACTCTCCCTTTGTGAGATGGCTCTGGGAGGTACCTGTTATCTATTGATTGAGAAAACACCACTTAAATAGACATAAACTTTGCAAAGCTGAAATTTGAGTGCCAAGGACAAATCAATGACAACTCAGCCTGCCACTTACACTTTTAGAGTCAGTTTAATTCAAATGATTTCCCCCCTTGAAGTTCTGCTGGCTTATATCAGACACTTAAGGGGCCAATCTTCTGAATCCCAAAGTTATTTAAAACCGACAGAGCATTTAAGCAATTGTACCACACTGGGAGGATTGATGGTCAATTTTTTATTAAACTTTTATAATAAAAATCCCCTTCTCCAAACCCATTTTTTTGTTTTAAATCATTCTTCTCCAGTATTCCCGCAATACCCACCAATGTGAAATTATGGGGCACTTGTGACTGGTCCATCATGACCATGTTAATGATCTTGTTGCCTTCTGCACCTAACATGGCCTACCATGCTCAAGACTTTCTGAATTTTCCCCTGATCACTGAAGTAATTTGCCACCAGGATTTCAGCTTTTTATTAGCAAAATTATCTTCACTCTGGGAAGTCTCTGAACTCTTGCTGATGTCTCCATTCCAATTTCCCCCATGGGAAATCCAAATCCGCCAATATGATACAACATTCTCCCTTGCCCAGATCTGTAGGCACTGTAGTTGTGAAGGCCTAGCTTTTCACCAGGTTGCTTTTTACCATTGTGGACCATCTGCGCTTGTTGTTCACCTACCTCCCAGCCCATATAAACGTCGTTTGAGCAGCAAAGCCTCTGGCATTCTGGCACACCTTCTGGGTGCTTTCACATCCTGACTGGCAGGCTAGTATAAACTTTATCTGCCGCTTCTCTGACACCAGGGCGATTTAGCTCATGCTGTTATTGAGAGGTTGGTGACGGCCTACCCCCTGAAGTTTTTTCCTTCACTCCCTCTTCTCACCACCAAATTGTTGGTAAAAAAGAACAAGGGATTGTCAGGAGGAGGTGCTGGTTGGAAGCCATTGCCAACATGAAGATAATAGCTCTCCCACCTTGTCATAAGGCTTGCCCCTTGTTCAGGTTGCAATAATAGTGGAAAGTCAATACCTATGAGAATCATATCAGTCAAATAACTACCATATTTGAAATCAGGCCGCCAACCAGCCCACTTTATTGCCAGTGAAGGTGAGTCCACCCTTAACAGGTATAATTGGGCTGAACAACTGATTCAACATGAGACTGCCTCTACCTGTCCTGGCCTTGAGTGGGTCCTGTCAGCTGCCATGTGAATTGTTGCCAGCATGTGAGGCAGAAGCATGCAGGAAAAGTCTTTTTAAAAAGTTTGGTACTGATCCAGCCAGTTAAGCCAAATATGAATCAATCACAGTAATGGAATAGTGTGTTGATCCACCATCTTACACCCATGAAGATATTCTCTAGGTATTAATGACATTTTTTCTATTCTCTTTATAGTGAACTTATAAGGCATCAGTACCTAGCTGGTACTGCTAATGCTCCAATTTATTATCTTTCTTCCCCTTAGTTTCACTAAAAAATCCTTTGATTTCACAAATTTAATTATAAGTAAATGTGATATACCAACCTTCAGCTATGTGAGCCAACTTTGGGTTACCCTGGCAGGTGATATTGTCCCTACTCACTATAAATCAAACTGTGTGGATGGCTGTACCAAAGGTATTCTAGCTGCTGCTTTGGTTGGTAATCCATCATGCATGGCAGTAAAGTCTTACTATTATCAGTAATTTCCATGACACTCACTGCCTCAAATAACCTTGGAGTTTCTCCTGAAAGACATGCAGTTGCCCCCATTACAGCTATTTGGCATGTTGTGAGGGCCATTGATATATCTTTGAACTATCATCTTTTTCACAAAAATTGGGTTTCTCTTTTTAGTATCAATGAATGATTGTAACTTTGGCTTTCTGGGCTATCCATTAAGTCCTAGCTTACCCTGACTGGAAGCTCAGGCTTCTTTTTATCATCCACTTAAATGAAAACCACTGCATCACTAAAAATCCATATAAGTGGCACAAATTCTTACCTTCTGCCCTTTGGGCCTACTTAACCAAAATCCATAGCATAACCAAAAATGCACTGTAGGATGCATACTTCAGGGTTTAATTCTAGATAATTTGTTTATTAAGCAGCATAGAAGAGATTTTTACCAACTCACTAATCTGACAGAGAGTAAAAAACTAATACAAGGGCATAAGTACCATATAAAGGTTATCTAGAATGACTGCCAAAAATCTCTTTAGGCTTTAACTATAAAGCTTGTTTTATCATACTGGAATAAGCTCATGAATTCATTTGTCAAGAAATAATTTCACTTTAGGGTATAATTAGAATATAAAGTCCTTTGTGGAAATTATGATTTAATTACCTTAATGGAGTGCCATATTGGCTAACTATCAATAACAACCATCTCAAATTATAACTATAATAAAACATATTAGGGGACTTTTAAATAGTTAAGTAATCTGTGTGTATCTCAGGGCATGCTGATCCAATTATCTGGCTGATGATTGTTTTTTCTATAGTTCTCTGCCATTTGCAGAATATTTTATGTTCTGAAATATTTTATATAGTAAGCCAAAACTCATTTTAATCTCATTAAACAAATTATTAATCTTCAATATAATACATCAGTTTAACTACTTTAATTTAACTAGAACTGTTGCCCCTAAAAAGCATATATATATATATATATATATATTGCCCAGGATGTAAAAACCTCTCTGTCCCACTAACCCAGAATTTAGATATTCCAGTTGCAGTGCCAGCAAGATGTCAAGAAATAGCAAAGAATTTACTATTTTCACAACAATACATAACAAATATTGCATACATAGATATCATTTGTAAGAAATAAAGTTCAAATATGATTATATAGTTTAACAGTTTTTTTGCAATTTTTATAGCTAACCATTGACTTTACAAAATCATTGCCTACTTGAGAGCCTAACACCTAAGCTACATATATCAAACACATGCAGGTATTTTTAGGAGAGAAACTTTTATTACAATTTATAGTTTATTTTATAATATAATTCATTAGTTTAAAACTGAGAATGATATATTCCATTTGAAGGGGAGGATACCCAAGTGGTAGAGTAGGGACCTCTACCGCTGCCTCCCCGAGTTCGATTCCGGTAAGGGAACTTTGGGTAGGGGACAATTATGACTGTGTTGGCGTTGCGCACCAATGCCCCAAACCGAGATAGCGAATAGCAAAGGTGGTCCATGGAGCTCCTGGCCTATCATACGCCGCGCGTGGAGGTTTTTTCGGATTTTATCCTCCTTTCCCATTTTCTTCACTTCCCCTCATCGGTGCGGTATTTTCCCCAGACCAGGCCACCTCGAATAAAATAATGATATATTCCATTTGCAAAAAAGTGTAACGATATTTTCTTAGTAAAAGCCTATGAACTAAGAAGAACCTCATGCCAAATTTAAATTTACTAGCTTATATGGTTTTTGAGATATCATGGAAGTTGGCTTCTATATATATTTGTAAGGAAACAGTCCAGATATGAATTTATTATTAATAATATGAATCAGAAATGATTTGATATTAAACCCTGTTAGATCGGTGATCACTGATACTCCTACCATGGAACCTGCACAAGATGTACAAGAAGTGAGTATTGTTTAAGGTGGTTTCTGAAATTATTAAGAAACGTGTATAGCATAATATATGCTAACAGAATAAAGGGTGCATACTGGTAAATAACTGGAGGAATATTCCTATCTTGTGGAGAATTCTTTCATGGAAAATTACTCAATATAAAATTTAACATAGGATTTTGATTGGGAGAGGCAACTGGGCTTGGACTGTTAGCAGTTTAATCTCCATCAGAACACTAGAAAATTTTTATAGAATTACTGTTATATATGATCATAGCTTAAATGAGAACACAAGAGGTTAGAATTCTTTATGCTAGCTTGAGATTTCTCTCAGCTAGCCAGGTTAATTATACTTTATCTGAATTAAAAGGGATAAATAACTCCAAATAGTTTGGGGAAGTCAATAGATGTTTCTCAATTTTGGAGCTTCTATTAACTAAGGCGCTCTTGGCAAAGCAAGATATCAAAATGAATCGATCTAAACGATCAAAACAATTATTGATCAAATTAAATAGATTAAATTACGTCAATCGAATCGAATTTAAACTTAAAATACTCAAGCTCTAAGTTGAGGTGGACTGAGAGATTGGTCAGGATCGCAATCCTGACAGTATGTCAGATGATAGATAACGGATAAAGCGCTCGACCGTGCAGCTCTAAAATTTCTGGCCATCTAATTCTGAGAACTTGTGTCTGATTTCAGCACAACTATTTTAGCTAATGGTTTTTATCCAAGAAATGCAGGCTTGAACTCCTTTAAAAGTTTCACAAGCCGATTAGTAGCTGTCTAGGGTATTTAATTGAAAGACTGGCAAAAAACTTTTGAAACTAGTCTAGTTGGTATTATGAAAGCTAGCTGATTATATATTTTACTACCCAAATATCGCTTTTGTAGATACTTCTCTATCAGAGGTTTTTGGAAGCATGTCAAAATAACCCAATTTCCACCTTTGTTTTTTCAGAACTATAACAACTAAAAAAGGATATTGGCCTATGTTATTTAGAAAAATGTTTAACATTTAATCCTTTTTTGAAAAGTTTTGGTCAGCGCTTTTTGCTCTAATGACAATACTTTACTGAAGAAATGAATTTGTATAACACTAAGCTCTTAGCATTCTAGTTAACGATGGCAACTATTAATAGCCCTTCGAGTTCATCCACCTCCAATACCGTCAAAAAGCGACCCTATACTTATCTCGAAAAGGCCAGAAAACAAGTGAATCCGACAGCAAAGGAATTTTTAGAACTCGTGGACAGAAAAAAGACAAATCTCTGCATATCACTTGACCTTGTTGATAGAGATGAGCTTTTGAAAAATGGCTGACGCTCTGGGCCCTTACGTTTGCCTCGTTAAGGTAAGTCGTACTTTAACACTTCGTAGTAGAGTTTTCTGATGTAAGGATCCTTGTACTTATTACTCGGCTTCGAAGTTATATTTAGGGTTTTATCCTCTGAAACCAGATCTTTTTTTATCCATTTTTATTTTAGTCGAAGGATTGCCATACACTCCCATTTTACTTGCTACGATCTAATTAGCTAGCTTTATAGACCCATATCGATATAGTTGAAGGTTTCGATTACTCCGTGGTCGAAGAGCTCCAAAGACTTGCAATCAAACATGAGTTTATGATTTTTGAAGATCGCAAGTTTGCAGACATCGGTAGGTACTAAATTTTCGAATTAATTATATACGGTTTAAGGGAACACTGTCAAGCTTCAATACTCCAAAGGAGTTTATCGGATCGCCCAATGGGCCGACTTTACTAATTGTCATATTATTCCTGGCGAAGGTATCGTCGCTGGACTTAAGGAGGTCGGGCTCGATGTTTCAGTTGTCCCTAGGCCTCGCGCTCTCCTTCTCTTAGCGCAGATGTCGAGTACTGGCTCACTTGCGGTTGGGGACTACACTCAGAAAAATCTTGAACTCGCGTGCAAACATAAGGACTTTGTTGCTGGCTTCATCGCTAGTGGCAACCTAGATCCTTCGGATTTTAGTCCAATAGTCATGACTCCTGGCGTTGCTTTGGCTGCGTCTGGGGATGGCCTTGGTCAACAGTATAGAACTCCGGACCTCATTTTGGCAAACAACCTATCTGACATTATTATTGTTGGGCGGAATATACTCAACGCTTCAGATCCAGTTACGGAGGCGGCCAAGTATCGAGCAGCGGGATGGAATGCTTATCTGTCTTCATTGGAAACTTAATTTATAATAGACGTGAATGTTGGCTCAGAAATATATTATTTTGGGCACAGGGTTAACAGCGGTTTTAAGTTTAAAGCTATCTAATTATGTTTGTAGCTGCTTTAATATGGATTCGTTGAGCTCCAGCATTTTAGTTATTTAATATAAGCTTTAAGCTGTTATTAAATTGCATTATATTATAAACAAATCACTGTTAATATTTTTCAGTATTAATTCAGTCAAGCGGAGGCGACTTTAGTACAAATATATTCAGGGACATTAAAACCATCTACAAACATGCACCCACGTACGGCTTAAGGCTGCCTTTTTTAAAGGTAGGGCAAAACCTTGTAGGTACCATTATTTTATTGATAACTTAAGAAATAAAAATAGCACTGATTCCTTTTATAATAAAGCTTGAACGTAAAAATGACTATTTATATAACTAGCTAAAACTCATATAGACCTAATTTAAGATTTCAGCCAGCTTTATAGCCAACCCAGTATTATAACAGTCCAGTCAGCTGGTATTCAACTAAATGATCCTTAAACACAACACTTTGCATCAGCAATAAATTGATAGTCCGAATAACTTTTCACGCTGACCATTTATTTTAAATCTTCCATTTAATCCAGATGCGCATCTCAAAAGTTTATCTGCAAAGGCAGGCCAACCTTAGGACAAGTCCACCCACTAAAAGTATTAAACTCATGCAGAATTAAGCAAGCGCTAAATCCTATCTGGGATAATACGGTTACCCATATTATTTAAAGGGTGGAGAGGCCAGAAATACAATATATTAAACTAAACTTCTCAGTTTTAAACTAAAAATATAGCAGAAGCATTAAATAATTAAGGTGAGTGAAAATAGAAAGTGAGATAAAAACGTTTACTACAACTATCAGTTATTGAAATTAATGATTGTTATGCGTCGTTTAGGTTTCTGAGGTTATATTATAGTGGTTGAATACCTGAAATACATATTTTGACTAGGCATTTTGTATATTGTTGCGAGATCTTTATATGCCAAAAAATGGTATCATAACACTGGACAACAATGATTTTGTTACATGGTTAATACAAGCTATCATTGGCACAGCCTCCATTTGGCCACCAGCTACGCTGGTGACCTCTTTCCAGTGTCTGTGCCGTAGCTATGCTCTGAGCCTCATTTACCTTAAAAAACTATCAATCATGCCACTTGGACTAACAGCTTTGCTGTTACCCTCATGGCCTATGGGCTAACTTATTACTAATAAAATATAACTCTGAGCAATGCTCTAAGGTTCAAAATGCTTATGATAGTATGGTATAATACCATAAAAATATCATTTGTGCCACTCAGACTAACAGCTTTGCTGTTGCTCTTGTGGCTGGGGAAATAGTAGTATAACTTTAAATAAAAACTCTATAATATAATTTAAGCTCACAAACTTAGATGAACTGAGTATATCAATAAAACTAAGTGCTTTAGTGCAGATTAAAATATAATTATTCAAGGTTATTTTAGTTAGGTGATGTATAGTAGAAATTAAAGAAATAGATATCAGGATAAGCCAAACATTAAAAGAGTAACCACTTTAATATAGTCATAATATAATAAAGGTAATATTCTCCAAAATTTATATTATACTGATTAAATTATTAGATATTAAAACCTGGAGAAAACTAAACATAATTTTAATTTGCCACCAATCTATCACTGCTCATAATAAGCAATTCATATATTGATATATTATAGTAGATCAATTAGAAAAAACCAAAACTGACCTTGATAATACCATTAGCAAATATTTAGGATGGTAACAGCTTATGGTGAAACTAAAATCAGTAAAAACCACTACTTTATATTGGATCAAATAAAAAATATTAAAGACTTATTCTGATTATATTAGTAAACAGAAAATTAAAATAATTTATGATGAAATCAAAATCATTAAAATTACTAAAAATATTACCAAATAAGAAGCAAAACTCACTTTAAAAAGATAGATGCATTTTTTTCAGATGATTGCAGATGATCATGCTGGAAACAAACATCTGGTGAAAAATAAGTATACTCATTAACAAACTTACCTTGAAAAGATAACAATGAACAATTTAAACCATTAATGATCATACTGAAAACAAACTTCTAATAAACATAATAATTAATATCTATATATAGTAAACAACTAGTAAAACCAATAAACAGCTTACCTTAAAATAAGCTCAAGACAACTCACTAAATTTAAGAAAGTCACTGGGATCAAAAATCTAAAAAACCATTAACTGAATTTACTTTTTCTGTTAAACTAATAAAATAAATATTTAGTGAATATATTTCATGAATAACTAAAAACTAAAAA